>CM050169.1:223522072-223567072 GCA_027410445.1 Discoglossus pictus
AGGCAGTGCTGGAAAATAATGGTGGCCACACAAAATATTGACACTTTGGGCCCAATTTGGACATTTCCACTCAGGGGTGTACTCACTTTTGTTGCCAACGGTTTAGACTATAATGGCGGTGTGTGGAGTTATTTTGAGGGGACAGCACATTTACACTGTTATACAGGCTGTACACTTACTACTTTACATTGTAGCAGAGTGTCATGTCTTCAGTGTTGTTACATGGACATATATAATAAAATACTTACAAAAATGTGAGGGGTGTACTCACTTTTGTGATATACTGTATTATATTGTATATTGTATATTATTATATTATATTATTATAGTATATTGTATATTGTAGGAAAGTGTCATGTACCCTTACAGACACAAATATTACTGCATATAGACATTTCAGTGCATATACAAATATATTTCAGTGTACTGCACTGCATCTTCAGGCAGACTGCTGCCCCTGAAAATGTTCTGCCCTAGGCCTGGGCCTTGTGGGCCAAGGCAAGAACACACCCAAGTGTCAACCAGATAACATACTGATTCTCTGTTGATCTTGAGGCACAATAGGTGGCTCTTATATATTTAGATACAGATAGATAGATTTCAAGAAGGGATCAATGATGTTAAATGTGATTTAGTGTTAAAGCAGTGATGGCACAAAGAAACACAGCTTATTAAACTAAATAACAGGTTAATAACTGTAGTTTGGGAAATATGTCACATGGGTGGGAAGTATGTAATAAGGTAACAACATAAAAACCTGTATCATTTTAGAGCATTAATAGATAAAATCTTAGTTTTAGCAAACTCTATTGGAGGCATTCATACTGATATTTAGAGTTTGCTTCTTGGCAAAAGCCTGAAAGGGAGCGTCAAAGTTGAGAGACTTTATAATAATGAAACGCTAATTCATCTGAGAGTAGGATATTATTATAACTGCCTTCCGTGAGATGAACTTCTATTTATTCCTATTAGTAGGTCAATTATCATGGTGAAAGCTTTTTCACAGAACTCAATAGAGATCTCGGCTCCAGATGACAAATTATGTTAGGACAAAAATAAAGAACGTATTTTTTTTAACTTTCTACATAATTTTGTCAATTATCAAGTCAAGTTGTATGTATGAATATATTTTTATTTGTATAGCACCAGCAGTGTACACATCACTGTACAGAGACAAGGTACAAAACAATAACAGGAAAATATATGTGGTTAATATAAAGATAACCAATGGCTGCCTCTGAAGAGCTTCTTATATGGGGAGAAGACATACAGACATTTTATGTTAAAAGGGAGAATGCTAGAGCGTGTGCATGGCGTGCTCCAGTGCAACAGGAACATTTATATATATATATATATATATATATATATATATATATATATATATATAAATATATATATATACATACATATACGTCTGCTGGGCCACCAGAGACAGCAAGAGGGCAAATGTGAGGCAAGGGGCGGGGGGCTGAGGGGTGGCACAGGGGTCTGCAGAAAGGGCCAAGGGAGCTGCACCAGGCCATTGCAGGATGGGCTAGAGGGACAGCACTGGGCCCCTCCAAGACAGAGCCCCTTTGCCTTGCACCGGCGGTATCTGCGCCTCCGCTACTTTTAACATTGCGTTACCAACAACTTTTGGCAATCCCGCAATTACGACAACTATATATGTGATGATATTCGTTCTCTGATGAGCGCCTCTGACTTATTGTTTTTGTTTATGCAAATTACCCTTAGGGTTTAGTCTCCCTAAGGGTAATAGGGGAATCAAGACGTGGACCCCTTGCTCACTGTTCCTTGGGGAGTTCAGCTGCACCTCACTGACAAGGCCCATAAAGGCCAAAACGTGTCTGGGGTTTGCTGTTTCTCCTGTTCAGGGTAGAATTG
This sequence comes from Discoglossus pictus, assembly GCA_027410445.1. NCBI lineage: Eukaryota > Metazoa > Chordata > Amphibia > Anura > Alytidae > Discoglossus > Discoglossus pictus. Next base: position 223,523,957 of record CM050169.1, read on the forward strand.
CCTGGTATTTCGGGGCTGGGTCACTCTTATGAGTGGGACCAGACTGATATACTACAGGATATTTCTTCCTGTGAAGGGCACAAGTGAGCTAAAAGAGGTTGCTCTCAGCGTGGCTTATCATGGTCATAGAACTAACCTATTAAGGTTGGTTCGTTCTCTGATGAGCGCCTCTGACTTAGTGTTTTTGTTTATATATGTGATGACACTTAAGTAACAGGCTTTATCTCCCTCGCTCTTCACAGTTGGAAACGCTCCATACAACCCATCTATTCAAAGAAGCCATCAACTTGTTCCCTAATATTAGGAGCTCCGTTTTTGCCACATTCAATTTAAGACAAATGAGGGGCTTTCAGTTTCCAACTAGATTAAAGGCATATGAAAGTTTTCTAGGTTTTACTAGGTATATGTAACATTCTATATATCTATTTACTATACTATATAAGCTCTGATTTTATTGCCTAAATCAAACAAGTAGTCTCTTCATGGGTTGGCCCTTTGCAACTCACGAAGACATAGAATTGACTTGACTGTGCATACTCATACTAACCAATCAGTGACCACCTTGCAGCAACATTTTGCACATCCAGCGCTACATAGTGTGTGTCTGCATATACTGCAGTGGGCAGACCTATACAGAGACTATTTGTTTGATTTTAGGCAATAAAAACAGAGCTTAGAAGCATTTCTTAATATCATAAAGTACATAAAAGTAAATAGATACACAGGGAAATAATATATCTAGCAATACCCAAGAACCTTCCATATCCCTATAAGACACTGTGCCACTGCAGGTGTAAGGCTAGCAGTAGAATTGTAGAGTTGTGTCACCAGCATACTACAGACACTACTCTACAATTCGGCTTTTGAAACTGAAAGATGCAATGAGTTCACCCAGGAAAATGGGAAGAACACACAGACCCTTGAGGGACCCCAACAGAAAGATTGATAGAAGATGAAGGGGTATTAGAGAAAGAGATACTGAAAGACTGATTCGTGAGGCACCAGGAGATGTCCTGGATACCAACTCTGTGAAGATTAAGTACCGGGACAGTTTGATTAGCAGTGTCTATGGCAGCAGATAGGTCAAGAAACATGGAGTGGTGTCCTGGTCTTGTTGTCGGCTCTATGCAAATTATCAGTTACCTTTATCAGAGGTGTTTCTGTGGAGTGAAAGGAGTTCTCCAAAAGAGCACATTATAAGTAGAGTCCATTGGACTCCAAAAAGATCCAGTCTAGCAATACTACAGGAAATCAATACAAACTGTTCAATGGAAGGTTTGATCATGAGGGGAAAGTTAAAATATTTTGGCCATATCATTAGAAGACAGAATTATTATTATTATTATTATTATTATTATTATTATTATTATCCTTTATTTGTAAGGATTCCCTAGATGGGAAGAAGGGGATGGCAGAGGTGAGATGGATAGATGAGGTCATTGAAGCTTGATGGAGCTCAGAGAGGCAGTGGCTGACAGATGTGCCCGGCATGCTACAGCCCATAGGGTCGTGGAGAGTCGGACACGACTGAACAACTAAACAACAACAAGATTGCCTTTTCAGGCAGGCAGGTTAAGCTGAGGCTCAGCCAAATGGTGTAGGACTGTCTTCTGTATGCATACTGTACATGCAACTGTATATGTCATACTGTAAATGCCAACTACCCTCAGATCATACATAATGTGTCCATTAGACAATACCAGATTTCATATGCATGTAACACCACCCAAGGCTAAATATCATAGATGTATATATTTATATAGAGAGCTGAGCTTAACTCTGTCAGGCCATGGCTATTCAATGGACCTTTACACTTGGTGGGATGCCTTAAATACCAGTGATACATTCCAGGCACACTTCACACCTACACTTGTGGAAAGAAAATGTGTCAGTCTGGCAGCACAATGGATTAGTGTTTTGGGCAAGTGTAGTAACGTGGCTTCAAATTACTTTCCGGGCTCAGCTTATAGGTTAATAAAGGAAATCTTGACAATGGCACTGACGCCAGAAGGGCACAAGCCATAGAAACCATTATATAATAATAAGTCACAATGTGTTAAATATAATAATAAATCAGAAAATGATGTTTCTGACCAAGAGCTTAATTAGGCAGGGAAAGTCATGAAACTATTTTTTTTTATTGGAAAAACTTCACATGTTTTGAAGAAACAAACTAAAAGCATTTTCAGAGGAAATCATAATTTTAACAGACTCTGATAGTGCATAAAATCTGCCAAAAATATCATTTTCAAGGCTTAAGGGTCAAGTCAAGAGCAGGAGAAACAAGGCTTGAAAGTTTCTGTGGGACTACCATTTATTTAGCAAAAGCAGGGGAGGAGGGTGGTGCCAACTGGTAAAAGCTGATATTAATCAACCAATTAGTCAACCCCCCTTCGTGCTTCTTCTCTCTGCCTTCAACTCCTGGTAAGAATAAGCAGAATACACCCCATCAAGTTCCAATACAGCCGGAGATGTGGAAGATACAAGCATGGAGTCCCATGGACACCAGCAGAATATGCAAAAAAGATAGCTGGTAATGTTGATATATACTACACAAACATATGAAGTTTTTCCTAAACTCCAGTGCTTGTTTAATCTCTTTCCCCATCACCAAACACCATAGAGAATATATGCTTTCAAACAAAGGGTCTATTGCCGGTTGTCCATATTGTTAGCTCTTAGCATTCCTTGACCACCATTGATTATAGGGCTCTAAAGCATCTCTACCCCACTGTAGTCAAAAGGGTTCTACATGATATTTTAAATAATTAAACATTATAATGGACAAAAAAAATTATAAAGCAAAACAAAAATAAATAAATAAAAGTATTTACATAATTGTATATGCAATTATAGGTATACCCCATTTAACGCTACCCCTTATATTGCTGATTCGCTAAAATGCTGTTTTTCCTGTAAATTCCTGTAATTCCCTGTTAGCCCACCGATCCCTGTTTAACACTGTGCCCTGCAATAATGCGTTTATTTCCTTATCAGACCCCCTTTAACACTCCAAATCTTCTACCATTTAAAGTGGACCATTTAGTTAATGTTTGCTGTTTATTTAACATTTTTGTGAAGATTCCAGATAGGGCCGCTATTCAACTCCAACACTTCCTGCCTTTTAGATACAGGAATTGCCCCTAATATTCCGGTAATCTTCGTTGAAGGAATGGGCCTCTCAGTGACCGGCATGGCTTTTAATATGGACTTTCATACTTCATTTCTAAACAGCAACTGAATACACAGACAAAAAATTTCCCTGCCCCAGTTTCATCAGAGTGGGTTGAACACATTTAAATCCCCTGCCCAGATTAGCATCTCCCAATAATATCAGTAGACAATTGGGTGCTTGGCTTGCCCACCGTAGGGGGTGGAACACTGGGCCTATCCCACATGGTCTCAGAGTGGCAAATTGAACCAAGACCTGTAATTACCCCAACCTCCTGAAGTGCCATCTTGTGGACAACAAATGGAATTACTTTCAGTTTGCGGTGATAGAATATCTTCACAGAAATATATCCCACTCCCAAGTATATTATTACAGTAAAAACACAATACACAATATCATAGAAAATGTCCTTTTCCCCAGTAACCAATATGGCTGTAACATGGTTTAATCCATAAGAGGAAAACTGAACTTCACAAACACTCCCCCTGCGACTCAGCAAAGAGGGGTGATCCCCCGGATTGCCCCTTGATGAGCGAATTGCTCCGTTCTGGTGCGTCATTGTCGGTTTTAGGAAAACAATAGTCTGCAAGAGATCATAGTCCAGTGTCCACAGTGTAAAATGATTCAATATGCTTCAATATGACCAGTAATGGCACCCAGGCCACACAATTTCCATGCATAGTAGGGTGTCAAGGATATCCGAGGGTTTGTGGGAACAACTTCCTCTTAGGCCCCCAATTGTAATCCAAAAGCTGAATGCGGATAGCACGAGGGGTGACCACAGGGTATCAACTTCCCCCACGACCTCCCAATGAAAAGGCAATGAAACAGTGTGTCCCTCTGAAGCCAGAACACAACAAATAACCAACAAATACAGGTTCTCAGGGTCTTGGCCACCTTCTGCACGTGGTCTGATTTTGGGTGTGCAGGGCAGATTTTTGTCACTATTCTCTTCTACCCATTCCAGTGGAGTAAACAATCTTGGTGGCGACCCCAGCACAAACCCCACAGTCCAGGCTAAGTGTCCCTCCTTGGCTATTAGGTCAGGAGCATAGCTGCTCCCATACAAACTATTTGCTTGGTCTGTGTTCTGCCAACAGTCCTCTGTGCCAGGGTAATCAGTAAAGTCCCAGGGTGTCATTGTCATCCCATCACTGCCACCAGTTTGTGAAGATTCCAGATAGGGGCACTAATCAGCTCCAACACTTCCTGTCTTTTAGATACAGGAACTGCCCTTAATATACTGGCAATCTTCGTTGAAGGAATGGGCCTCTCTGTGACAGATAGCTATATCAATCCTTCTTAAAGAAATACACCATAGTCTATGTATTTCAGAAGCTTTTAATATAGACTATCTTACTTTGTTTCTAAACAGAAACTGAACACACAAACAAAAGATTTCCCTCCCCCAGTTTCATCAGAGTGGGCTGAACACATTGAAATCCCCTACCCAGAAATATATCCTACTCCCAAGTATATTATTACAGTAAAAGCACAATATACACAATGTCATAGAAAATGTCCTTTTCCTCAGTAACCAATATGGCTGTAACATGGTTTAATCCACAAGAGGAAAACTGAACTTAACAAGCTTATTTTAAAAGAATGTTCAGTTTGTGTTTTTTTTCTGTTTCTTAAATGTTCATATAAACCCAAAATTTTCAAATTTCAATTGCTTTTGTGTATTCTGTTCCATGAGTTCCTATATCCCTATCGTCTCTATGTTAAAATGACTCCATTTAGTGCTGTTTCACTTAACATTCCTATTGCCCAAAACATATCTACAGCATTAAACAGGGAATAGCTGTATCCTTTAGTGCAGATTTCCATTTTGTTTTCTTTCCTTCTGCTGTTTGTAATTCTTTCAAGGGTTTGTCCTTGTAAACTAATGCATTTTCAGTTTAAACATACATCAACATTGTGTATGGTTTATTCTGGGTAGGTAGTAATTCTATACAAAGGAATTACTGCAATGGACCCTGTCTGATAACTTGCTCCTAATCACTGGGAGTGTTACTGCTGGCCTGTATTCCTGCAATTCCTTGGTACTCATATGCTGTTCTGGACTCATTACTGATCCTGCAGGGGCAGTAGGATCTTAACAGAAAGCACTGACCATTGTAGGTGCCAAATGCAAATTCCACAAAAGTCTCTTCCTAATTCAGGAAGTTGATTTTCTGAAACCAAAATGGTAGATTCCCCAGCGTAACATAATTACACATAAAAAATAATATATTGAAGGGTGTGTTGTTTATTTTTATATTCTAAAAACATGTTGCATTTTTTCAAGTGTAGTTCTTCAAAAGAGTGCATTTTAAAAATCTGGCCACAGTGGCACTTCAAAGCATCGGTTAAAGAGATAATGCACAAGGCAGTGCCTATGTTGAGGCAAGTAGAGAGAAAGGGCCAATTTCTTGTATACAGTCAACTTGGAAAAAATAAATGATATAAAGACATAATTGTTCAGAATATTTAGCTTCACTTATAGCCACATTAAATTCCCCTAACTTGTAAAGCCACAGCTTGTAACGTAGCCCACAAGACTTAAGCCTATTAAATTGGCCTCTTAAACCAGCCCGCCGACGACTTTGGCCTTGACCTTGTGGGAAATACAGCCTTGCATCCCACTGCTACCACCAGATCAAAACCTTACTGCAGATTCATTTTCTTCAGGTTTATTTCACATACAGAATTCTATTTTTTTTTATTCTCACATAATCGCAAAAACATTGTGTATTTCTGTTTTTTTCAAATAAAATTAATTTCTCAATCTCAGTATGTTATATAGTTGTAATAAATAGTTTTCCGTGTTGCAGTCGGTCAGGGTGTACATGGGTATCCAAATAGGTGTCATATCATAGTAACTGGGAACAAATCGAGAATCTAAAATGATTCACATTGAACGATAGACCCATACAGGATACATTTATAGATATGGATGTTTAAATAATGTTTTATTTTTCATTGTTTATGCTTTATTTCTTTCATTTGATGAGGGGCAGTGACAATTGCTAGATGTTGTTGGTCTCTGAAGTTGAAATTCACTTTAGTACTTTATGAAAATGTATATGATGTGATTATGATTATATACTGCTTGCTAATATGGGTCCTAGATAGGATAGGGAGGTGTAAAGTTGGCCCTAGCTGCCCCCTACTCAGAGCTCCAGAGTGCATGTGGCTTGACCTAGATGAGAGGTCTATACTTAGGGTTGGGCTGGTATGTAGAGCACTGTATGGATGAGAAGTGGCTGAGAGCTTTCAGAAGAGGGCACAAGAGCACTTCATCAGAGTTGTTAATTAACTATTACAAAGACATCTGAGAAGGGACCTCAAGTTCAGATGCTCATCAGTAGATACTGTGTCGATATATTCTATACTATTATTATTATTATTATTACTTTTATTTGTAACGTGCCAACATATTCCGTAGCGCTATACAGAGGAAATGAACAAGGAAAAATATACATTTTAACAAACTGCAAAAAGTGGAGTACTACCTGATCATAACATGCCCAGTGCCAGATGTGTCTGGTTAGTTGTCTTAACTACTACAACCCACCATGAAGAACCTCTGAGTCCATGTTAGATATAGTTATCAGTGGAACAGAAGGAACATTTCTACCTGATAGTATTAACTCTCTGTAGTGGTGATCAGGCTTTACCATTTTCAGGGCGGTCTCTGATGATACCTTTGTTCCTAGTTAATATTTGTATTTGGAAATATCCATGTTTAGCAGAATAGTCACTAAGTACGTACAATTTAAGCATAAACATATAACCTCAGAAGTGGATGGCTGTTCATCCCGACCATCTCCTCCATATAGACATACAAAGTCTACTTTGAGAGTTTACTCAAGTTTTTATATACTTAATTTGTGCTGCATCCAGTTTTTTAGACTATACATTACAGGTGTATGAGCAGCCCAGTCAGTTTGTGTGCTTAATCCACGCGAGGGATGCCGTTGCGCCCTGCAATGAGCAGGTAAGTCCTTAGCTCAACAGCCTTAGCTTTGCGAGACCCGCAAGCGTGCCGATAACTCGCAGATTGACAACTATTATAGTTGATATATACTTATGATTTTAAATATAGAAAGCGGAAAGGAGGAGCTGCAAGGGCAGAATAAATGTATCCATGATGTGTCCGGTGTACTATATAGGCTATATTCATGCATGTAACTCTCCCATCTCATCCCAGTCACATGGATATCCGAGACTGCAACTAAGATCTTGTGAAATTGAAACCTTATTGTAAAGGTGAACTGGCAGAGGGTTGGGAAAACATTTTAACATGGAAGCTTTAAATCCAAGTGAGGCATTCAGTTTTGCTTTAGTATACTGATTATTTTTCAATGATTTGCTTACACTATAAAGTGAAAAAAAATCACTAAATAGATTAATGTATAAATAGGACTTTCCTGTGTCCATTTAATGTCTTTTTCACTGATGGAATTAATACTATAATACACCGCTCATTTACCATAGGATCAAAAGTAATCTGATACTTTTTTAAAATGTAAAAGCAAATTTTAAAACAACATCATTTTTTTCCTCTATAGTTTCACTTACCAACAAAAAAAAATAAAAAATGAAACACAAAGCTAAACATCCTGTCTATAAATAACCCAAACCTATAACAACAGTAGTAGGCAAGTCACTGGAGCTCACACAAACATTACACAATCTGTCACACAATCTGGATCCTCTGTCCTACTGTACACATTCGGAGTATTTGCTTTCGTTGTTACATTGTTGCAATATAGAATACATTAGAAAAGGTATTTATTTAATCTACTTTTCATTTCTATTCAATATATCAGTATGTACACAATTCACAAATAATTTTATAAGATATAAGATAAGACATTTAAAATGACAGATAGCAGCACTAATTATAAAAGTGGGTCTAATTAATCCTCATATTTGCTTTAAGCATGTATCAGGCAGGCAAGAATTCTGTATTTATCCGTATTGGCTTCTGCTGGACAGCGGTGTCACTTATCTACTACCCTTTCAGCCTCCAACTTTACATCATGACCTCTTGTTCTTGCATTCCAGGTTTTCTGGAAAATAATTTCTTCCTGAACCTTATTAAATTTGAAGTTTTTATCATATCACCCTCTCTTATCTTATCCAAGCTACTCATATTAAGGGTAATTTCTTATAAGGTTTGTCTTTTAACCCCTGCATTAAATTGCTTTAAGTTTATTATTTTCATTTTTGAAGATCTGGGGATTTGTTTATCAAATGATGTTAAAAAAAATATCACCACTTTCTATGTGAATTTGTCAGGCTGGGATATAATTAAAACCTAGGAATAGGTTATATTGATTTAATCTTATCCATATGTTTAAAGGGCCAGTGTAAACACTTTCTAAGATATTCTATTTATACAGTGGAATTATTACCTTCCTTTTTCTGATGATAATTTTTCTTCCTGTCATCCTCTTATATTTTCCTGTGTTGTTCTTGGTGCACTTTATACTATATATATATATATATATATATATATATATATATATATATATATATATATATATATATATATAGTAGGTGGCCGTGGGGATCAGTGAAAAAATTATTTTCTACTCCTCACCTCTTATAAATTAAAGGGCCATTTACCTCACTGTAAGTCCTCCTCACGGTGTGACAGAGCACAAGATTATATATTAAAACTAATAACAGCTAAGAAATCTCAAGTTTCAGGTCTGTTTACATACACACTGTCTCCTGCTTGCTGACATATCCCGACTTTGCAGTGAAGGCACAGTGAATATCAAAATGTATATATATTTTTTTTAACATGGGAATGCAGCGAGCAGTTAATCTACTACTGTCCTATTTAGGTGATTCCAGCATTCCTTTCTCTGCACAGATGAATTTGTGAAGGGTTAACAATTTTTTTTTCCTTATGCTCGCGGCTGTGGCTCTGTCTGGGTGCATGACAAATGAGATTTAATTTATAATTTTTTCTGTGTTTCACATATGTAAGAAGTATTTCAACATGCTTTTAGGACATATTTACAGTGTTGTGCTCCAAATAGTGTTGAATTAAGTGGCCCTTTAAGAGCCCCTTCTTTAACCCTTAGGACTCCCTAGAGAAGGCTCTGATGCTGGAAAAGATTGACGGCCGAGATGGATAAATGAGGTCATTGAACCAATGAACATGAGCTTGATGGAGCTCAAAGGGGCAGTGACTGACAGATGTGCCTCCATAGGGTCACGGAGAGTCAATGGGCACTGTCACTTTGCACCTGCTGCACCTTCAGTAGCTCTATCACTGCCTGCACTATTTCTGCTGCCACTTCAGCCAACCACGGGGTCATCCCTGGATGAGACCTGAGAATCCAGCAGGGAACTGTCACTGTAAAGGAGAACTAGAAGGGGTAGGCTAGGAGTTGTAGGGCAGCTTTAGTATGTTTATGATTCTGACTGAAAAAATGACATTAATGAAGGAGCAGAAATGACTGATCGCACCACTCGGACAGGCGCAAGAAGTCATAACGAGGGCGTGAAAATATGTCACAGGCTGGCACCAGAATGGCACAAAACCACCAATGTGACACATGCCATGAGAGAGAGAGACAAATGTGAGTGTGAAAGGAAACTTAGAGAAAAATGAAAGAGATTTAAATAAAATTAAAAAAGGGAAAAACTGAATTAATGCACAAATGCACTTAAACAGTCAATGGAAATTATGCCATATTAGTATTGTGGGATGTTCACGTAATAGCTATTAATAGCAATTATCATTTATGAATATATATATATATATATATACATAGTGTATTTCCTAGTCATAGATCAGATGATGGCACTTGCATTACAGATTGTGTGATTGTGTCATGTGAATATATAATTCAGCAAGGTATGCTAAAAATAATACAATTTAATGATATAATCCATGGATAGATAGATAGATAGATAGATAGATAGATAGATAGATAGATAGATAGATAGATAGATAGATAGATGAAGAGATAGATAGATGAAGAGATAGATAGATGAAGAGATAGATAGATAGATAGATAGATAGATAGATAGATAGATAGATAGATAGATAGATAGATAGATAGATAGATAGATAGATAGATAGATAGATAGATAGATAGATAGATAGATACAGGAAGAGATAGATAGATAGATATATAGGTAGATAGATAGATAGATAGATAGATAGATAGATAGATAGATAGATAGAGATAGATAGATAGATAGATAGATAGATAGATAGATAGATAGATAGAAGATAGATAGATAGATAGATAGATAGATAGATAGATAGAAGATAGATAGATAGATAGATAGAGATAGATAGATAGAAGATAGATAGATAGAAGATAGATAGATAGATAGATAGATAGATAGATAGATAGATAGATATGATGGATAGATAGATAGATAGATAGATAGATAGATAGATAGATAGATAGATAGATAGATAGATAGATAGATAGAATGTACAAAATAGATTCTCACTGTTAAGAAAAACTTGAAGAACATAGAAAGACCATTTAGATTTGACTTGATTGTGGAGCAACTTTAAGACAACATCAATTTATGATTATATTTATTTTTAGTCCATTCTTCTATTATTTTAGATGATCTAATAGAGTTCTAATAATAATGTTTTCTCCCAACTTGAGTAAGTCATGGAAAGATAGAAATGTGTGTACAAACTCACTACAGAGCCACACTAACAAAATACTAACCCCATGGTCACCACTTGGATGGAGAGAGCTCCAGGTACAAATCAACATGGAAACCGTGAGCAGCAAGAAAGAACGCAAGTTAGGAAAAGACATATAGAAAGAAAGAGACAGCACGAAAAAGACAGAGCAAAATGAATGTATGTATGCACTTAAAAACTGTTCTGTGTAAATTATATCTATATGAGATAATCACATATATAGTTGTGAGCAAGCGGGTTGTTGCTAACGCTGCTGGCTCGCGTAGCGAGCCTGTGGCCCTCGCAAAGCGAGGAGGCGCTCCTTTGCCAGCAACTGCGGACTTTGCAAAATTTATTGACTTACGAGAAAGAAATACGAGATGCCGCACTTAGAAAAAAAAACATTACGACCTTGCAAAAATACAACCTTACCGCCCAAAAGCTGCGCATATCACAACATTAAAAACACAAGAAATACACACAAAAAACACATAAAAAGCTTACCCACAGCAAGGAGGCGCACCCAGGACCTCGAAAAATGAAGTTACACCTCAATTTAAGTCGAAATACAAGAGTTTAGACCCCCGAAAATCCCCTAACCAAGAGAAAAATCTCCACAGAAAAAAAACGAAAACGAGGCTACTCGACGCTTAAGACGCAAAACATCACCAAACACATACAGATTTTCAGAAAAAGCTGTACGAGATCCGAAAACAAGGACGCAACCTGCGCGAACCTAAAAACATTAGAAACACAATAAATACAAACAACAAACACATAAAAAGCTTACCCACAGCAAGGAGGGGCACCCAGGACCTCTGCAAGTGAAGTTACACCTCCATTTAAGTCCAAATTACAGAGTTTAGACACCCGAAAATCACCTAAGCGAGAGAAAAAATGGCCGCCGAACAAAACGAGGCTACAGGACCCTAAAGACGCGAAACACCACGAAACACATACAGATTTTCCGAAAATGTTGGACGACATCCGAAAACAAGAACGCAAAATCATCCACAGACGCATACCACACATTAGGCGCCATTTTACAACACTAACTTACACAATCCGGAAGTACACAGCTACCCTAAAGGATTTGACTCGCGCACGCACACTATTACACTGCACACATTCATGACACTTACACAGCAGCTCAACAGCACTAATGCTGCAGCGACAAGAAAACAGATTGTCAGCTCTTCAACACAATGCTTCCTGCATTTATTACTTCACAATAGGTAAAGTATATTCCTTTATTATTTCATTGACATACAAAAAAAAAACACCAACGATGCTTATAGCACACAAACAACCAACAGCCTCCCAATGAGCCCCAAAGGCACTCATTGCGAGCCACACGATGAGCGCCAAAGGGTCTTGCAACAAACAACAAAATTAAGGTCGCAAACAAACACCATTACCTGCCTTACAATCTTATTGCCATCATTTTTTGACGGGCAAGCTGCTAGTTAAGTAATAGTTATTAACAGTAGGTGCTACACACATTATGTATTCATAGATCCTATGATAACACTCGCTGTACAGATGGCGGGATTATATCGTCATTATGTTGCAAGATTTGCTAAATATAATTTGCACAAATATAATATAATATAAATATAATACAATATAGTAAAAATATAATATAGTCAATATAATATAGAACAAATATAATATAAAGTAATATAGCACAAATATAAAATAGTCAATAAAGAAAGGTTATAAGAGGCAGACTATGAAAGCGAGAATGAGAGAGAAATAGAATACAAGTTCCTATTATTGAGGTTTGAACAAAGAACAGATTGTATATAATGTGTTAAAAGAGGGAGTTTAATAAAAAAAAGAATCAAATTAGGGAGAATGAGTGAAAAGGGAGGAATTAAGACACAAGCTGTTCTAGTTATTGAATCTCATCCGTATCACATAGACTGGCATATAGATCAGTTGGTGCCAGCATTAGGCCAGTATAAATCCTGATATGGGATTGGTGCCAGCATTAGACCAGTATAAATCCTGATATGGGATTGGTGCCAGCATTAGACCAGTATAAGGTCTGATAGGAGGTTGGTGCCAGCATTAGATCAGTATAAGGCCTGATATGGGGTTGGTGCCAGCATTAGACCAGTATAAAGCCAGATATGGGGTTGGTGCCAGCATTAGACCAGTATAAGGCCTGATATGGGGTTGGTGCCAGCATTAGGCCAGTATAAGGCCTGATATGGGGTTGGTGCCAGCATTAGGCCAGTATAAGGCCTGATATGGGGTTGGTGCCAGCATTAGGCCAGTATAAGGCCTGATATGGGGTTGGTGCCAGCATTAGACCAGTATAAAGCCTGATATGGGGTTGGTGCCATCATTAGACCAGTATAAGGCCTGATATGGGGTTGGTGCCAGCATTAGACCAGTATAAAGCCTGATATGGGGTTGGTGCCATCATTAGACCAGTATAAGGCCTGATATGGGGTTGGTGCCAGCATTAGACCAGTGTAAATCCTGATATGGGGTTGGCGCCAGCATTAGACCAGTATAAGGCCTGATATGGGGTTGGTGCCAGCATTAGACCAGTATAAGGTCTGATAGGAGGTTGGTGCCAGCATTAGACCAGTATAAAGCCAGATATGGGGTTGGTGCCAGCATTAGACCAGTATAAAGTCTGATATGGGGTTGGTGCCAGCATTAGACCAGTACAAGACCTGATATGGGATTGGTGCCAGCATTAGACCAGTATAAGGTCTGATATGGGGTTGGTGCCAGCATTAGACCAGTATAAAGCCTGATATGGGGTTGGTGCCAGCATTAGACCAGTATAAGGCCTGATATGGGGTTGGTGCCAGCATTAGACCAGTATAAGGGCTGATATGGGGTTGGTGCCAGCCTTAGACCAGTATACGGCCTGATATGGGGTTGGTGCCAGCAGAGTGGTATTTTGGGATAATTCAGTCACTTTTGCACAATGCCAATAAAACTGTTCAGAAAAACTGACATTCTATTAAAGTCAACAAGGTCACCGTAATTATGAGAGATTTCTTTGGCAACAAGTGTCTCTATTCAGACAGGGCCGTGCCCTGAGAAAAGCCAGTGATTTCCCCAAGGACACGCAGATCGGTCAATGGCGCCCAACCCAGCTCTCTGACTCCAGCTCACTGTCTGTCCTACAAGTCCTCTCGCTCTTTACAGATTTTCTGAGTACATTGTGTTTGTGAGATTGTTGGGGAATGTGAAAAATTTGCCAATTTATGTTGTCATTAAAAAAGAACAGTATCCAATAGGTTTGACATAATATCTGTGCTGGCTTAGTGTTCCAGTGTCATGCTGTGTGATCGCAGTACATGCAACCTTAAAATACATAAGTTAAGGGAATCCAGTCTTGAATGATTGATGTATTTTGGGAAAAATCCTGCATGTTTGTAATGTACGCAGCTGTTTAAGCTATGAACATAAAACCATTTTAGAGAAATAAATTTTGATGACTTTTGCTTACAGAAATCTTCCATCTTGTCTGTCTTGAACACTTGCTTCCAACTTGGGGCCTGAGTGGTTATGTTTAATGTATATATCAGTGGAGGGATGAATTAGGATGAGGGAAAGGGGTAGGGGATTTGTTAAAATCTTTGTGTAAACACCTAACCACTTTCCCGGCACATGCCCAGAAAAACACAGCTTGCAACAATAACAGCAAGCCCTACTCCTGCAAAAATGTAAACGCCCCCTCATACACTTGGCTTTCAACAAACTATCATAGTTGCCTCAAGGGCCTGGCAGATACAGTGGATATAAAAAGCTTGCACACCCCTGTTAAAATGTCAGGTTTCTGTGCTGTTAAAAATTAGACAAAGATAAATCATTTCAGAACTTTTTCCACCTTTAATGTGACCTATAAACTGTACAACTCAATTGAAAAACAAACTTAAATCTTTTAGGTAAAGGGAAGAAAAAATATAAAAATAAAATAATATCGTTGCATAAGTATGCACACCCCTAAACTAATACTTTGTTGAAGCACCTTTTGATTTTATTACAGCACTCAGTCTTTTTGGGTATGAGTCTATCAGCATGGCACATTTTGACTTGGCAAGATTTGCTTACTCTTCTTTGCAAAAACACTCCAAATCTGTCAGATTGCGAGGACATCTCCTGTGCACAGCCCTCTTCAGATCACCCCACAGATTTTCAATCGGATTCAGGTCTGGGCTCTGGCTGGGCCATTCCAAAACTTTAATCTTCTTCTGGTGAAGCCATTCCTTTGTTGATTTGGATGTATGCTTTGGGTCGTTGTCATGCTGAATGATGAAGTTTCTCTTCATGTTCAGCTTTCTAGCAGAAGCCTGAAGGTTTCGTGCCAATATTGACTGGTATTTGGAACTGTTCATAATTCCCTCTATTTTAACAAAGGCCCCAGTTCCAGCTGAAGAAAAATAGCCCCAAAGCATGATGCTGCCACCACCATGCTTCACTGTGGGTATGGTGTTCTTTTGGTGATGTGCAGTGTTGTTTTGCACCAAACATATCTTTTGGAATTATGGCCAAAAAGTTCAACCTTGGTTTCATGAGACCATAACACCTTTTCCCACATGCTTTTGGGAGACTTCAGATGTGTTTTTGTAAAATGTAGCCTGGCTTGGATGTTTTTCTTCGTAAGAAAAGGCTTTCGTCTTGCCACTCTACCCCATAGCCCAGACATATGAAGAATACGGGAGATTGTTGTCACATGTACCACACAGCCAGTACTTGCCAGATATTCCTGCAGCTCCTTTAATGTTGCTGTAGGCCTCTTGGTAGCCTCCCAGACCAGTTTTCTTCTCGTCTTTTCATCCATTTTGGAGGGAGCTCCAGTTCTTGGTAATGTCACTGTTGTGCCATATTTTCTCCACTTGACGATGACTGTCTTCACTGTGTTCCATTGTATATCTAATACCTTGGAAATTCTTTTGTACACTTCTCCTGTCTGATACCTTTTAACAATGAGATCCATCTGATGCTTTGGAAGCTCTCTGTGGACCATGGCTTTTGCTGTGGGATGCGACTAAGAACATTTCAGGAAAGACCAACTAGAGCAGCTGAACTTTATTTGGGGTTAATCAGAGGCACTTTAAATGATGGCAGGTGTATGCTGACTCCTATTTAACATGATTTGGAATGTGATTGCTTAATTCTGAACACAGCTACATCACCAGTTATAAGAGGGTGTGCAGACTTATGCAACCACATTATTTTTCTTTCTTTTTTTTCTTCCCTCCACCTAAAAGATTTCAGTTTGTTTTTCAATTGAGTTGTACAGTTTATAGGTCACATTAAAGGTGGAAAAAGTTCAGAAATTATTTATCTTTGTCTCATTTTTTTACAGCACAGAAACCTGACATTTTAACAGGGTTGTGTAGACTTTTTATATCCACTGTATATTAATTTTATCTTCTAATAAAAATTGCCTCTATGATATTTTCCCATTCATATCCCAAGGTAATAATGAAAGTAATTTTCCTCACTTGATACAGTTGTAGAGTTTCTTCCCCGAAATGCCTATTCTCCGTGTGTCAATATATTCCAATCAAGTTCGCTATATTTTATTTTCTCATCATCAGTCAACTCATTCACTCACAACCCATTTTTCTAATCTAACTTTCCAGCTTCACACAGTAAAATTAGCTCTACCTTCCTTATTCTACTCAATCTTAAACTTCTCCTACTTTTCATCTCTACAAACCCATTTATCCTCATCAATCCATCTTGCCTCACATTTCATGATAAGTGGCTATATTCCTTCCTTTCAACCCATTCTCTGACCCTATGTGTGTATATATAAAGATATACTGCTCCATAGCGCTGGTAATGCATGATTAAGTTTAATTTTGCTATTTTTCGAGTCCCCTATTCATTTAACCTGGGGGGATTTGTCCCTTCCATCCTGCCCAGTTCCTACGCCCCTGAATGCAGCAACAACACAATAACATTTCTCAGGATTGGTTCACTTTAGAAAAAAATGGATAACAAAATATACAAACAGTTTTTCATGCTCTTTAAGAATAATCATATTTTAAAATGTACACATACAATTACTTACATAAATATAAATTGCATATTGAATTTATACACTATATTTTCATTATAGTTGAGTAACAGGCTGTTTTGTGCCATCATTTTGTTACAATTCTTAATTGCTCTCTAATTTCCGCTCGGCACAATTAGTCACACTGAGCGTAAAAACTGATACAGGAGATAAAAAAATCTCCCTGTGAGTCATTAGTTATTTCATATTCTTCATGTTTTCTAGTTAATCATTTCTAGTACATATTTGCCAAGTTACAGATAATGTGTAAACCCTATCCTTGGTCATAGGTCATTTTCGGTGTTTTAAAGGGACACTGCAATCTTGTATTTACCTTACACTCTACGGAAGGACAGGGGCCATATTTACTAAAGGATGTGTTGTAGTTCTCCTAGAGAGCGGATCCATTCCTATGTTATTCTATGAGACCTATGAACTATGTTTCGATATCTGCAATAGTTCTCCAACACCTCACCATTAATACATATGGTCCAAAGACTTGATATTGGTGAAAATATCTTTTAGAAAGAAGTACAATATATAACATAAATTACATACCTTCATATGCTGCAGTGGCTACTGCCTTTGCTTTGCTGTTCTATATATCTGATGGCAGATCAGAACCAAAAGGTCCATCTAGTCTGCCCGTTATATCTATCTAAATAGCTTGGCCTAATATATCCCCACGATGGGCATATGCTGAAAGACTGATAAGCATGTCCATTCCACTTTCTATTAAGTAGTAGCTCCTTGCATTACGCCTAAATCTTCCACCCGGTAATTAAAGTAACAAACCAAAGTGCATGTATAAATAATGTATAAATTAGCACAATGAAAAGACATTCAAACTTGAAATCTCCAAAGAGCAGCTAAACTTCTGAATAATTGCATTTTAAAAAAGAAAACACACCGTGCCATGTTATCAAATACCCTCTTGTTGATGAAACAAAGAAAAAACGAATTTCATGTCCCTTTAACTGTATTTGTCCTACCACTTATCTACTAGTAGGAACTTGCCAGTCAAAAATGACAGGAATAAAATTGGAAGCCTGGCAATGCTGTTTGCCACATAATGCGAGGCTATGGCCCCTCCGAGCACTTTCGGCGCTCATCGTGAGCCCCGGGCTGAGCACCTTTAGGGCTCATTGCGTGGCTCGCAATGAGCGCCTTCTGCGCCTATTGTGTGGCTCGCAATGAGCGCCTTCTGCGCTCATTGCGAGAATTTTTTTTCCTGCTTCTCTTCCTTTCGGCAGTCATTTTTTTTCTCGCTTAGACGAGTTTAGATAAATATAAAAAAACAAAAAAAAATTAACTTGCAACTTCACTCACAGGCTCCCTGGCTCTCCCTCTGTGCTGTGTGTGAGTGTGTAAGCTAATTTGAGGCATATTTGATGTTTTTTGGTGTTCTTGTCAGTTCGTTGGTTTTGCCGTTTAAGTTGTAATTTTGCGCAGCCGCGCAACTGGGTACCTCGTTTTGCGAGGGCTGCAGTTGCATGTATGTGGTTCGGCATTGATAGGGAGCCCTGCAATGAGTGACTATGGCGCTCATTGCAGCCTAAGTCCCGCAGGCCTCGCAGTCTTGTGCCTCAACGTCTCACTTCGCTTCTAAAGGTTTGCAGTTGCGCCTCATTTTGCGAGTCTCGCAGTTGCTGCTATGCCGAAACGTGTCCAACATCCTTGAACCAACAAATATATATGTGATTCTTTCTGTAAAGTAGAACTTTTATACATTAACCCTTAACCCGCCTGGCAGTATGATTATGTCAGTATTTAGAATGTTATAGCGGTATTTAAAAAATACTGACATAATCATACCGCCTTGCTCCTCCCCCCGGCGTTGCTTACGCTCACAGTGAAGTGAAAAAAAATAAAAAAAATATATACATATAAATATATATATATATATACATATATATATATATATACTAGCGAATTGCCCGTCAAAAAATGACGGCAATGAAATTGTAAGGTAGCTAATGCTGTTTAGTGTGTAATAATGAAATATATAATACATTAATAAATGAATATACTTTACCTATTTTAAAGCATTGTGTGGAAGAGCTGTGAATCTGTTTTGATGTTGCTGCAGCATTAGTGGTGTGGATCTGCTGTGTAAGCGTGCTGAATGTGTGCAGTGTAATAGTGTGCGTGCGCGAGACCAAACCGTTGTCGTGTACTTCCGCATTGGCGTCAAATGGCGAGTAATGTGTGTTATACGTTTGTATCGGAATATCCGTAGGTGTTTTGTGGTGTTTTGCGAGTTTCTTGTGGTGTTTTGCGAGTTTAGAGTGCTGTAGCCTCGTTTTCGTTTTGTTCGGCGGCCATTTTTTCTCTCGCTTCGTTTTTTTTTTAGTCTCTAAACTGTTTTATTTGGAGTAAAATCGAGGTGTAAGTTGTATTTTTGAGGTCCTGGGTGCTCCCTCTTGGTGTAGGTAAGTTTTTTATGTATGTGGTGTGTGTATGTATTGTGTTTTACATTTTGTAATGTTCGCGAGTTGCGTCCGAGTGTTGCGAGTCCGTAATGTGTGTGAACGTGTGTCGTATGTTGTTTGCGAGTGTCGTAATGTGTGTGTCGTAGTGTTTGGGTTGCGACGTGAAGTTTGCGAGGGTCGCAGTTGCTGGCAAGGAGCGCCTTCGGCGCTCCATGCCAGCAACTGCGGCCCTCGCTTTGCGAGGTCCTCAGGTGCTGGCATGGAGCGCCTTTGGCGCTCCATGCCAGCAACTGAGACCCTCGGGCAGTGCCCTCGCTTCGCGAGGGTCCTCAGTTGCTGGCATGGAGCGCCTTCGGCGCTCCATGCCAGCAACTGAGACCCTCGGGCAGTGCCCTCGCTTCGCGAGGGCCTCGGCTCGCTGCGCGAGCCCGCAGCATTAGCAACAACTCGTACGCTCACAACTATATATGTGATATATATATATATATATATATATAAAGAATATAGAAAAGTTTAAGTGTATATAAATATATAGGTAGCACGACTTTTGGGCGCAAGAGACTTTCTCAATGTCTCGTGCGCGCCCACAAAGGCTGACAAATGCGCACACCCACACCTGCGCACCAGTACAGCACTCTGCACTCATCCTCTCCTGCCCCTCCTTCTCCAGCTCAACCTCTGTCCCTCAGGTACTCTCCCTCTCTCCCCAGCTCTCCCTCAGTACTCTCCCCACTACTCACTCTGTCTCTCCCCCTAGTACCCACCCTCTAACCCCAGGTCTCTCTCCCCCAGTACTCACCCTCTCTCCGCACTGGTGTGGGAGCGCGCCTTTGTCGATGCGCACATGAAGTTGCGCACATCACGTGCGCCCAAAAGGTGGAGTGCCATATAAATAATTATATATATATACTGTATATATATATATATATATATATATATATATATATATATAAAATATACACTTAAACTTTTTCTATATTCTGGACCATCCCCCACCCTAGCCACCATTACCCCTTCCCCTTCTCCTTTTCCCCCATTCCCCCTTATTGTCCTCATCCTCCCTTTCCCCCCTTCACCCTTATTCTCCTCCTCCTCCCTTTCCCCCCTTCCCCCTTATCTGGCTGTGTCCTGGACCGGGAAACGCTAATGACGTGACGGGCATCCCGAGTGACGTCACATGCACGTCATGTCATTAGCGTTTGCCGGTCCCGGTCACAGACAGATGAGATGCCGCAGGGGAAGGATAATCATCAGATCATAGTAAGAGGAGCGAGTAGATGGGAAAGAGAGGTGAATGGAGAGGGGGAACGTGATGAGGAGGAGAATAAGGGGGAAGCTGGAGGAGGATAAGGAGGAGGATAAGAGGGAAGGGAGGAGGAGGAATGGTGTGCTGAGGGGGGCTAGGGAAATTTGGCAGCACTGGACCCCCTCCAAATCCACCCCTGCACTCCCTGCACTTCCGATGTAATGCCAAGCGCGGCCCGGGGTTACCGCTTTAGGTACTTAAAATTAACCCGCAGCCACCCTTGGGATACGCTAGGAGGATTAAATCTTCCACTTTCCAATTTAATCTCATGACCACTTCTTATTCATTTTACTTTTCGACAAATATCTTTATTAAAGGGATATGGAAGGAGCCTGACTGATTTTATTGCCTAGAAACAAACAAAACAAAACAAATAGTCCCTGAATGGGTCTGCCCACTGCAGGATGTGCAAACACAGACTGTGTCGGGCTTTATGTGCAGTGTAGTGTCCTAGCCTATCATGGACCACGTCTCACCAGCATGTTACAGAATATTGCTGAGAGATGATCACTGATTGGTTGGTATGAGACACAGCACAGCAAGTACAGCAGAGTCTGTGGCTTCATAAGCTGTAAAGGGCAGATCCATACAGGTAATATTTGTTTGATTTTAGGCAGTAAATAAATTGCTCCTTAATAAAATAAATCACGAAAAAGTAAATAGATAGCTACGGAATATGTTGGCGCGTTATAAATAAACAATATTAATATATTATATATTCCGAATAAAATCCAGAAACCGTCCATTTCCCTTTAGATCCTATGCTATCGAGGCAGCCAATCATTATGGAAGCAGAGGACCAGACAGCAGGAATAATAAATGTGGAGAGTGTGGTGGTGAGGGTCTCTCACATCAGCTCCGCATTAGCTGGTGATCTCACTGCCACGATGACGGCAGCAGCAACAGCAGATAACAGCTTCTGTGCAGAGAGCTGGACAGTGATGAACATACATTAGTCACATGTGTGATGTGTGACGTGTGAGTGCTATATGTGGGCTGGCAGACACAAAGTAACAGCTCAGTTGTCTAATAGCTGCACAAAAACAGGAAATATGGAAAGTAAAGGGATACATTTAAAGGTCTTCAGTTTAAAGGGCCACTGCAGCTCAAGAAAAAGACACCTGTTTGTGGTGTATGTACCAAACTAATAATATTAGCAGCTGTGTAAGACATGGACTTAAAGCATTTTGGGGGGGAAATAGTACGTACAATAATTCATTCTGTGTTTCTTATAATACACCAGAGCTGGATGATGGATGGTATGACCAGAGGTCCAGATCTTTTGTTTGATAACTGGATACAATTGGAAATGACCCTTCACCCCTTCCCCCATGACTGGCCCAGAAGCAGACATCTTGCATCAATGGATGCAACCACAGCTCTCCAGGTATGTAAACGCCCCTCTCACACAAACAACTCCAATCAATTATCATGCCTTTACTGGACCCTGGAGGAATCCATGACATCTTATTGGAAGTTGTATAAATGAAGGGGTGTTTTGGAGAGCTGTGATGCAACTACCTGCTTGTAAGCCAGTGAGGCGGAAGGGATTAGCAGCCTTATTAAATTGCGATTCGGCCAATTGAATAGGGCTCTAAGCACAGAGCATATTTTTTTACAGAAGTTTTTAGTTAGTGATCTTCTATCCAACAGCAAGGTCTTCACTAACTAAAAACTTCTGTAAAAAAAATATGCTCTGTGCTTATATAGAGCCCTATTCAATTGGCCGGATCGCAATTTAATAAGGATGATGATGTCAATTTCAATAATATCCAATTATCTAACAAAGGCTCCATGTTCCCTACTTCCCCACCCCTCCATTCATACCCCTTCCTCAGAAAGATATGCAACAAACACAAAATGGATTTCAGTATAAACAGAATCTTCCAAATATCCTTATTTCCCCCCAAAAATGTTTTATGTCCATGGCTTACACAGCTGCTAATATTGGCCCTCATTCAATTGTGATTTGGACAATTGAATAGGGCTCTATATAAGCACATAGCATATATTTTTTAAAGAAGTTTTAGTTAGTGAAAACCTTGCTTTTGGATAGATGTTTACTAACTAAAGACTTCTTTAAAAAAATATGCTATGTGCTTATACTGTATAGAGCCCTATTCAATTGGCAAAATTGCAATTGAATGAGCCCCATTGTTAGTTTGGTACATACTATACCAAACAGGTGCCTATTTTCTTAATCTGCAGTGGTCCTTAAATTAATTAATGACACAAGATAAGAGGCCTGATCAGGTGGCAGGATCCATTGCCTTTTGCTTACCTGATTTGCACATGGAGGGTGAGCCTATTGTAAATTGCATTATTTTACCACCAGTCAGTTTTTGTTTCCAGTTTATAAAGGGGGTCTCTAAACAATAGTTAGGTAGGGTATGATAAAAAATGCAAACATTTACTGTGCATTTAAACACTTATTTACTGCCTTTCAATCATGCCCCTAGGCTGTATAAACTCCAATCTCTGCTCTACCTGAATGAAGTATTGTGTCTGGAGTGGAGCCACCCAGGGGGAAGGGTTATCTAAACGGGCATAACACAACTGCAGGATGTGTGCAGTCATGGGTGGTGACTACAATATGTGTTTGGACATTTTTACCAGTTCCATTTACACTTCTCCCTGCTACTAATATGTGTTTCAGAGACTGGTTTACAAACTGGTACTCCCCCCTAGGCATTCTATCAAGGATAGTTATTTAACAGACCATATAGAAAGAATCACCACAGTGGCCCTTTAAAATGCCATTTGTATGTGTCCCTTTAAAATAATGTGAATTATTTTGTTTGTTTTACTGTGTATGTGACAAATTTGCAATTCTTAACAGGAATTTTTATTTCCAGAAAATATGTCTGGCCTTGTGCCAAGAATATGACAGAAGAAATATCACTGCTTCAAAAAACTGATATAAACATAGTGTTGGAGATCAGCTACACACAGTGGAGAGAATTTACTAAGCAGTTACTCACCTGAGATGAGATGAGTAGGGCTGAGAAAAGGTGAGTAGGGCTGAGAAGAGGTGAGTAGGGCTGAGAAGAGGTGAGTAGGGCTGAGATTAGGTTGGTTGGGCTGAGAAGAGGTGAGTAGGGCTGAGAAGAGGTCAGTAGGGCTGAGAAGTGAAGTGGGTTTAGATGATTAGGGCTAAGATAAGGTTGGTAGGGCTGAAAAGAGATGAGAAGAGGTGAGTAGGGCTGAGATGAGGTTAGTAGGGCTGAGAAGAGGTGAGTAGGGCTGAGAAGTGAAGTGGGTTGAGATGATTAGGGCTGAGAAGAGGTGAGTAGGGCTCAGAAGAAGTGAGTGAGGCTGATAAGAGGTGTGTAGGGCTAAGATGAGGTGAGTAAGACACATAAGAGGTGAGTAGTGCTGAGAAGAGGTGTGTAGGGCTGAGAATAGGTGAGTAGGGCTGAGAAGAGATGAGTAGGGCTGATAAGAGGTGAGTAGGGCTGAAAAGAGATGAGAAGAGGTGAGTAGGGCTGAGAAGAGGTGAGTAGGGCTGAGATGAGGTTGGTAGGGCTGAGAAGAGGTGAGTAAGGCTGAGAAGAGGTGAGTAGGGCTGAGAAGAGGTGAGTAGGGCTGATTTGAGGTGAGTAGGGCTGAGATTAGGTTGGTTGGGCTGAGAAGAGGTGAGTAGGGCTGAGAAGAGGTCAGTAGGGCTGAGAAGTGAAGTGGGTTGAGATGATTAGGGCTGAGATGAGGTTGGTAGGGCTAAAAAGAGATGAGAAGAGGTGAGTAGGGCTGAGAAGTGAAGTGGGTTGAGATGATTAGGGCTGAGAAGAGGTGAGTAGGGATCAGAAGAAGTGAGCGAGGCTGATAAGAGGTGTGTAGGGCTAAGATGAGGTGAGTAGGGCTCATAAGAGGTGAGTAGTGCTGAGAAGAGGTGAGTAGGGCTGAGAAGAGGTGAGTAGGGCTGAGAAGAGGTGAGTAGGGCTGAGAAGAGAAGAGTAGGGCTGATAAGAGGTGAGTAGGGCTGAAAAGAGATGAGAAGAGGTGAGTAGGGCTGAGAAGAGGTGAGTAGGGCTGAGATGAGGTGTGTAGGGCTGAGAAGAGGTGAGTAGGGCTGAGAAGAGGTGAGTAGGGCTGAGAAGAGATGAGAAGAGATGAGAAGAGGTGAGTAGGGCTGAGATGAGGTTGGTAGGGCTGAGAAGAGGTGAGTAGGGCTGAGAAGAGATGAGTAGGGCTGATAAGAGGTGAGTAGGGCTGAGAAGTGAAGTGGGTTGAGATAATTAGGGCTGAGAAGAGGTGAGTAGGGCTCAGAAGAAGTGAGTGAGGCTGATAAGAGGTGTATAGGGCTAAGATGAGGTGATTAGGCTGAGATGAGTAGGGCTGAAGAGAGGTGAGTGGGGCCGAGATGTAGTGAGTAAGGCTGAGATGGCGTGAGTAAGGCTGAGATGGGGTGAGTAAGGCTGTCTTTCCCCATAGGAAATAGTGCAGTCCATAGTAAATCAAGAGATGACATGCGATGCCTTTGAGATGCTTAGTAAACCCACTAGTCCTTCCTATACTCCTGGCACTATGCTGTGCCCAACCTAGACACATTCACCAGCCTCAAACCACAGTCACCAGCTCATCACAATCTCATCATGTTATTGAGTGCCGGTGACCTCTGGTCTAATATTATCCGTGGTGAGGAATAATCAGCATAAACTATATTTATTTGTGAGGTTGTTTACAGCCAGACTGACTCACAAGCACAGAGCTGGAGAATATCTCCTCCAGAATCAGGAAGAAACTTGCCCAAAAACCTCAGGAATGTTCAGTATGCAGAGTAACGGCTGACTGCAACAGACATCCCGGATATCAGAATAAATATAATACAGATATCTTATAGTCAAGCAAGCATCTTCTTTCTATAGAAACATAGATTTGGTGGCAGACAAAAACCAACAAGGCCCATCAGATCTGTCCATTATATCTATCTAAACTTTTGCCTTAATTAAGCATCAGGATGACCTTATGCTTATTCTAGGCATGCTTAATTCCCCCACCACTGTATCCCCCCAGGATTATTCTGGCTCCTACACCCCTGCTGACCTATTACAAATCTGAAGTATGAAACAATCTAGAGTTATCCATGAGCATAAAAGCATTTTGAGATAAAATCTTTAACTCAGTAAACTCAGCTTATGTCTTGGGTCTCTTTGATCTAGTTTGCCTGGAACCAGAGAGGTATAGTTGTCCTACTAGGACTTGCTTTCCTATACACTTCTATTGTCTAGTCCTTATTTACAGTGGCATTCTCTCAACAGAACTGAATAGAGATCTTGTGTGAATCCTAATTCCCTCCCACATATCTGTTCCTGTTAGGAACAAAAGCGCTACCCAAAATCCTTAGAGGCAGTGGAAGCAATGTTGATTTTGAGCCTCTACTGCCAACCTAGAAACTTCGAGTGACTTCAGCTCACAGGCATATATACAATTATAATGACATATAGGAGGTTCCAACAAGTACTACCTGATACTGAAACATAATGCATTTCCCTATAGTAAACTTACATTGAAGTTTGTCATTTTTACCTGTCAATCAGCATTTCTGATCCACCACCAAGTCTCTTATCTCAGTGTTACAAAATAATTATTGATGATAATTGCTGATACTCACAAAGGGTCTGCATGCATTGTGTCTAAAAGTGATTGCTAGTATCAATTTAAACTCAAGCAGACACAAGAAGGAATAACCAATGTTAGTACAATCATAGCTAATTTGTACACAATTACACTGAGAACTGTATGTGCCGAGACTGTTGACAGCAATTTTATATTGAAAACAACGTACACAAAAATAGACATTGCTTCTTCGTTCATGATAACCATGTTTGAACTTGCAGTGCAAAATAAGACATGAACAGCCCTTTGGCACTTTATGTATTAAGAATCCCTTTAAATATGGAAACTGGCTTTTCATTCTGTAGTATAAAAGTATAAAGATTGTAAAATACAATTATTTCCATTATTATTAGTATTATTATTATTATTGTTAACATTTATTTGTAAAGCACCAACACTTTATGCCATTCTATATATAATGGGAAATATAGTGCCATATAACAGGACAGTAATGATTGTTGAGGTTATGACTCCTGAGAGCTGATATTCTAAAGATTTTTTAAACTGTCATCCATTGACAATTTGTTGGGGCAGAACAGAACCAGCCAGATCAGAACTGGATTGCTGCTAATTAAACTCTGTCACCGGCTTTGATTCCTAAACCAGATTGCTGGAGCTGCCAGCAAATCCCAATATCCTCAGGATCCAGGAGAATACAAGTTCTTGGTAGGATGGCTGCAACACGACTTAATCTGTACCAAAATGCAGTGTTTCTATTGGGAGGTTCACTGTAAGTAGCTCTGGGGGTGTGGAAAACAAGTTTTATTTTTAACTAAAATACATGGGTATGAGTATAGAATGACTCAATGTAATGTGTATTTCTGATATAAGCAGCATGTGTTGGGTTAGAGAGACTGAAAAACAGGGATAATTGGAGATACATTTAACTGTTGAAAGAACTAGAAGTTTTAGCTCACACATTTCCATTATAGCAGAATCTTCTTTTACAATCAAAATCTCCTCTCATCAGTGGTAACAGATCAGCAGAAACCAAACCAGTAGATTCCACTGCAGTATAATCAAATATAATAGTTGTCAAATTGCAATTCGGCGTCATGCTTTCGACAAATCGCAGTTTGACAACTACAACTCGCGCAACTCATGCACATTGCGCGGCCGGGGGTGCGCATGAGCGGGCGCCCGTGCACGGAAGAGATGGGTAACAGAAGTGAGGAAGACACAGAGGAGGGGGGAGACACACAGAGGTGGGAGAGGAGGTGAGGATACACAGGGAAGGGAGAGGATGGGGGAAAGACACAGGGGATGGAGAGGAGGGGAAAGACACAGGGGAGGGAGAGGAGGGGGGAGAGACACAGGGGAGGGAGAGGAGGGGGGAGAGACACAGGGGAGGGAGAGGATTGGGGGAAAGACACGGGATGGAGAGGAGGGGGGAGAGACACAGGGGAGTGAGAGGAGGGGGGAGAGACACAGGGGAGTGAGAGGAGGGGGGAGAGACACAGGGGAGGGAGAGGATTGGGGGAAAGACACGGGATGGAGAGGAGGGGGGAGAGACACAGGGGAGTGAGAGGAGGGGGGAGAGACACAGGGGAGTGAGAGGAGGGGGGAGAGACACAGAGAAGGGAGAGGAGGGGGAGAGACACAGGAGTGGGAGAGGAGGGGGGGAAGAGACATAGGGGAGGGAGAGGAGGGGGGGAGAGAAAAAGGGGAGGGGAGGAGGGGGGAAGAGACACAGGGGAGGAAGAGGATGGGGGGAAAGACACAGGGGGAGTGAGAGGAGGGGGGAAGAGACACAGGGGAGTGAGAGGAGGGGGAGAGACACAGGAGTGGGAGAGGAGGGGGAAGAGACACAGGGGAGGGAGAGATGGGGTGAAGAGACACAGGGGAGGGGAGGAGGGGGTAAGAGACACAGGGGAGGGAGAGGATAAGGGTAAAGACACAGGGGATGGAGAGGAGGCGGGAGAGACACAGGGGAGGGAGAGGATGGGGGGAAAGACACAAGGGAGTGAGAGGAGGGGGAAGAGACACAGGGGAGGGAGAGTAGGGGGGAGAGACACAGGGGAGTGAGAGAAGAGGGGAGAGACACAGAGAAGTGAGAGGAGGGGGGAAGAGACACAGGAGAGTGAGAGGAGGGGAAGGGACACAGAGGAGGGAGAGGAGGGGGAGAGACACAGGGGTGGGAGAGGAGGGGGAGACACACAGGGGAGAGATAGGAGGGGGGAAGAGACACAGGGGAGGGAGAGGAGGGGGGAAGAGACACAGGGGAGTGAGAGGAGGGGGGAGAGACACAGAGAAAGGAGAGGAGGGGGAGAGACTTCAGGAGTGGGAGAGGAGGGGGAAGAGACACAGGGGAGGGAGAGGAGGGGGGAAAGACACAGGGGATGGAGAGGAGGCGGGAGAGGCACAGGGGAGGGAGAGGATGGGGGGAAAGACACAGTGGAGTCAGAGGAGGGGGAAAGACACAGGGGAGGGAGAGGAGGGGGGAAAGACACAGGGGAGTGAGAGGAGGGGGAAGAGACACAGGGGAGGGAGAGGAGGGGGGAGAGACACAGGGGAGTGAGAGAAGAGGGGAGAGACACAGGGAAGTGAGAGGAGGGGGGAAGAGACACAGGAGAGTGAGAGGAGGGGGGAGGGACACAGAGGAGGGAGAGGAGGGGGAGAGACACAGGGGTGGGAGAGGTGGAAAAGAGACACAGGGGAGGGAAAGGAGGGGGGACAGAAGCAGGGGAGGGGAGAAGAAACACAGGGGAGGGATTTGGGGTAAAAACACGGGGGGAAGGACGCACAAGGGAGGGAGAGGAGGAGGGGGGAAATGAGACAAAAGGGAGGAAGTAGACAGGGGGAGAGACTTGCAATGAGTACCTCCATTTAAGTAGAGGGTGGGAGAGGTAGAGGAGGGGAAAGGCTCGCAATGAGTGACAAAGGCGCTCATTGCGAGGCCCGTGATGAGCGCCAAAGGCACTTATCGTGAGGCCAGTGAAGTAGAGGGGGAGAGGCTCCCATTGTGTGGCAAACAGCATTGCCAGGCTTCAAATTTATATAAAAGGCAATAAATCTAGAATGCAGTAATATTTTTTACTTTATAAAATAGCCTATTATCAGTGATCATTCAAAGAAATTAAAATCAAAGGTTGATTTTACACAATGTAAAGTTTATCTTAAATCTAAGCTTCCCTTATTTTATATGTATTGTAAAAGTTATTACAGTGTATATACATTTAAGTTATTTGAATTAAAGGATCCCTGCAGTCACGGTTTCTTTGTGGTCCTTTGAATAAATGTCTTAGAAACAAAATATAAAATAAACACCTTTATATTTATATTTTGCAACTTATTTCTTGTCTGTTTTTTCTCAGGTATGTGTGTCCTTGTAAACTAATGAGCTTCCCTGTAGTGCTGCTGAAAACACTGGCAGATGTTACTTCCAGGTTCCCATTCTGCAGACACAAACTTCCCTTGTATTCAAAGTCTCCTCACATCTCAGGATCTTGTTCTGCTTAAAGCAAAATAAATAATAATAATAATTAGAGGATGTGTTATTTTATTACATTCAAAAAAAGTTGCCTATTTTAACAAAATAGTCATAGAAGCCCCTTAATCTATCTCTATAAATATAGGAATAAACCAATTTAAATTATTTTTTCCCTTTGTATCCTTAGAATAATTTGTTACTGATAACTTGTCCGTTTCCCAGGCTTTGCTGTCAGAGACACTGATACAATGTTGCAATTTCTTTCCCGCACACAGTACCTGCCATTGTTTGCTGAGAAAAAACGGAAACGTTTTATTTGTATATTAAATGTCATATTTCAATTTTATTTATTTATTTGTTAATACGTTATTAAAGGGAATCTTTAGGCATTTCTTTAAATTTCCTGTAAATGTTGTAACTAGTTTTATTAATTTTATCCACCTGAGTGTAATTATGAATTTACACTTCACTTGCTTCTAAGAAGTTCCATTTGCACCTTCTGGACACTGCCCTTTTCTTCCTGTTCTCTCTCATGAACAGTGCCATCTTGCAAAACTGTCACCTTAAACCACACCCATATCGGACGATCTTCACACTACCCATGTCTAATGCTTCTCAGAAATACAGCATGTCACTGTTTGCTTTTGAGCAGCATGGGTCTGAACACCATCCACTGCAGGCGTGACGTTAAGTCACAACTACACAAGATGGCACCCTACATGAGAGAGAACAGGGGGAAAAAAGGAGGCTCCAGAAGATTAGAGTATTTTACTCTGAGTCCTTCTTAGAGGTAAGTCTAGTGTCAATTTTATATCATATTCACATTGCGGGGGATAAAATTTATTTATACATCTACTTAAAATATTAAAATAAAGCAAAATATGAAACCCTATAAAGAGGATTTTATTTGTTTAATTGACAATAAAGGCGTATGCTACACTTCTACATGATAGGGGGTTGTTTAAAGGTAAACTGTATTGATATTTTATTCTGCTATTTAATGAAATAGTACTTGAAAACGGACAAAATCTTTTTTGTAAAAGTAAAGTAACAACTTAAAAAAAAAAAAAAAAAACACTGTTTAAATGTATTCCTTATGCTATCTTGTTTTATTCTCTAATACCTGCCCCCACATGTTTCTTGTAGGCTGAGATTAGCTCATTACCATTCAGTGAATTGCTGTTTGCACTTTTAGACCATAATTGATTGCCTTTGCTTATCTGACTTTCAAGCAGAAAGGTGTCTTGAAGTTGGGAGATAACAGGAGGAAGTCTTTATAGGACAGTAATGGAGATGGCCAAGTCTACATATAAGTGGTAAAATAATGGTTGGTTGGTTTTATTTATTACATTTTATTTAATAGAGCACAAAAACATAGGACTACTGTCTATTCATTAAGTACTCAATATCATTGTTATTAGTTACTGGTATAGTAGACTCTCAGTTAACCAGAACTCTCAAGCAACCAGAAAAAAAATTGATTACTGTACTTTAAATAAAAATGTAATTTTACAGGGCTCAACAAATGTCAGGAGCCGGGTTGTCCGGCCACAAAATGCTAACAGGCACCTAGATATCATCCACTGTATGTCTCTACAATTCAGTGTTACCTGGAAGCAGACAGACATGAGTGACTGAGCCAGGGCAATGCTGGCGTTACAATCCCTGGGGTCAGCACTGCACCCTCCAGCCAAACGTACCTGTGTGTAAGTGAGGAGTGAAAGCTGCTGCTGCTAGAACAGCCCTCACTGACAAATATACTTAGCAGAGCATCCCATATGCAGCAAATTTAGGCCTCTTTTATTAACTCTCAAGCAACCAGAAACTACATTTATCCGGCATCTACCAATGCCCATGGGTGCCGGATAACTGAGAGTCTATTAAACTAGAGTTTTAAACTTAATACAAAATCCAGTATTCAATTTACTATCATAAACTGATATTTAGCTAAGTAAAGAAAATGTAATTGATAGGTTATATTAACTCTGAAATCAGAACAACAACGGCATCAATTTGGAATAAAAAAACAACTATTAATTTTTTTTTTTTTATATTTATTGTTCTTTTCAAAATGATAGAATGGGCAGGCCAGATGGGCCTTTTATAGTTCTTATCTGACGTCAAATCTATGTTTCTGTTTATTTTGGGGAGACACTGAGACGACAGCCCTTCTCCCTTTATCTCAGGTGAGAAGATGTTTAGTAAATTCACCAAAACATGTGAAAAATATATATATAAACAGTTCTGTGTCTTTAACTGGCTTTAGTGTCCCAGGAAATAAGTCACCCAGACACAGCTCCACAAATATGGGCTGGGCCAGTACCTTTTCTCTGTTATGTTTCAACGTCTGTCTTGCTCCCTGTTCATTACAACTAAGTCCAGGGGTGTGTTCTTGCCTAGGCCCACAAGGCCCAAACCTAGGGCAGCACATTTTAGGGGCCGCAGTCTGCCTGAAGATGCAGTGCATTGAAATATATATATACACAGAAATATCTATATGTAGTGATGTCTCTGTCTGTAAGTGTAGGTGACACGATACATATATATATATATATATATATATATATATATATATATATATTAGTACATTTGTGTTCACATTTGAATGTCTAAAACAAGTTCAAACTACCAGAATTCCAAGAAATACAGTTATTGCACTGCATTCTGTGAACCTGGGCAGGGACATGCAAAAATGCCCACAGAGGCTTTGCTATTTAATCCAAATACCATTTCAAACATGTCATATTTCAAGCATATGCCCATTGTATTACACAGCTTTAAGAAAAGCCCAGGATGAATTATGCACAAGCCAGGAAACCTACCCACAGAGAGCACAGTTTCAAGGTTACTGCCTCATCAGCGTGGGGCCGGTTCCTTGCTTGTGTAGTAGAATTTGTGAGAAGGTAGTTTACCACAACAATCATTTAATTTATGGTGGGCAAAAGAGCGATAGTAGCCTCTACCGTACAGTAGTACAGTAATATATATATATATGATAAATTATATATCGTATATGTTCCGAATATAAGCCGCACCTTTTTTCCGATTTTTTAGTTTGCGAGTTACGGGTGCGGCTTACATTCGCGAACGTACAAGTACTGCCTATTTGCGCGATTGCGAGTTAAGGGTGCCGATTTGCGTGCTTGAAACTGCGGTATTGTAGCAATTGAATAGCAATTTACGATTTTAGTGATTTTAACATCCTGTAAGGCCTGTAACCGGTGCGGCTTATATTTGAGTACTATCTTTTTTCTATTTTTTCCCCTTGAATTTTACAGGTACGGCTTATATTCGGACCAATACAGTATATTTAGTTGTCATAATTGCGAATTTGTGTGTAACGCTCGCAAAGTCACGGGCTTGCGCATGCGCGCAGCAAAGGCGCTAATAGTAAGGCCAGTAATGGCAGCCCTGAAAGTTACGGGTTTGCGCATGAGCACGGCGCATGCCAAGGCCTGCAATGAGCCGACAATTCAGCAATTTCCCCTAGCCTGTAAGTGGCAAAAGGTGAACAGGGGGAGGAGGGGGGAGACACAGGGGAGGGAGACGGGGGGAAAGAGACACGAGTGGGGGGAAAGAGACACGGGAAGGAGTGGGGGGGTAGCGACACGGGAGGGAGTGCTGGGAAGAGACACAGGAGGGAGTGGGGGGAAAAAGACACAGGAGGGAGTGGGGGGTGAAGAGACACAGGAGGGAGTGGGGGAAAACAGACATGGAAGGGAGTGGGGGGAAGAGACACAGGGGTGAGAGAGGGGGGAAAGAGACACTGGGGAGGGAGAGCAGGGCAAAGAGACACAGGGGAGGGAGTAGGTAGGGAAGAGATACAGGAGATGGGGAGGGACACATGGGAGGGAGAGGGGGGAAAGAGACACAGGCGTGATAAATGGGTGAGAGGGGGGAAAGGGACACAGGGGTGAGAGGGGGAAAGAGATACAGGGGACAGAGAGTGGGGCAAAGGGACACAGGGGAGGGAGTGGGGGCAGAGGAGAGGGAGAGGGAGGCAAAGAGACACAGGGGAGGGAGAGGGGGAAAGAGACACAGGAGGGAGAGGGGAGAAAGAGACACAGGGGAAGGAGAGGGAGAAAGAGATACAGGGGTGAGAAATAGGGGAGAGGGGGGGAAGAGACAAGGGAGGGAGTGGGGGGAAAGAGACAAGGAAGGCAGAGGGTGGGAAAGAGACATAGGGGAGGGAGAGGGGAGAAGAGACATAGGTGAGAGAGAGGTGGGGAAAAGAGACAAACAACAGATAGTCCATAAACAGACAGAAAACCCAATGTATAACGCTATATCATGCCGTCATTTTTGACGGGCAAGTCGCTAGTCATGTAATAATGTATAATATTTGCATTAGTACTATATATATATGTATATACATAAACATGTGATATGAGATACAGCAAGGGGAAAGGAGGAGCTGCAAATGGCCGAGGGCAACATAAAACCTAAATATAATCCATGACTAAATCCATAACATTTAGCCCGCTCCGCTGTACTAGAGATCCATCCCTCGCACTGTCAGCCCTCGCACTGTCTGGGTTATTCTTCTGTGAACTTGCTCAGCAGGATCTGTTGGTTTCACTTTCAAGTGAATAGTAGTTTCACCTGAGAACGTCTGTGGTCTGTCTCATCCTTCCGGTGACACTGATGGTGACAGACACAGATCTGTATGTGGACACCTGATATCCTGGTCAGATGTTAAAGGGACTCTGTGCATTTATAGTTTCTTCTTTTAATACATTTAATAAAATAAATAACACTTAGAGACAGGGAGACGTTTCCAAATATATTACACTTTAATTCTTAAGTGAATGACAAGTACTTTATCAACTGAACGTTCTTTAAAAAATGCATTTTCTTATAATAAATTGACATTGAGTTTGCAATTATTCCCTGGCAATCACCTTTTCTGATATATCCACCAAATAAAGAGTGATATCTCTTTCTAATGGGGAGATAGTTGCCAGTAAGTGCTAATTACCCCTTGGGCCTCTGAATATAAAATGACTGAGCATGCCCAGATGCCTAGGAGCAAATAGCCTAATAAGCCTTGATGTTGTTTTAAATGTATTACCTTGTATTTATGAAGGTCTGGACATTAGAGGATGTAAGACCGCCCTCCCATAGCAGTTTATCTGTCTTGTGAAGTGGGAGGGATCCTTGGAATGCACTGCCCTGACCTGATTGCCTGCCTATCCACTGTCCTGACCTGATTACCTGCCTTTCCCCTGCTCTGACCTGATTACCTGCCTATCCACTTATCTGACCTAATTGCCTGCCTATCCACTGCCCTGACCTCATTGCCTGCCTATCCACTGCCCTGACCTGATTGCCTGCCTATCCACTGATCTGACCTGATTACCTGCCTTTCCATTGCTCTTACCTGATTGCCTGCCTATCCACTGATCTGACCTGATTACATGCCTTTCCACTGCCCTGACCTGATTGCCTGCCTATCCACTGCTCTGACCTGATTGCCTGCCTATCCACTGATCTGACATGATTACATGCCTTTCCACTGCCCTGACCTGATTGCCTGCCTATCCACTTATCTGACCTGATTGCCTGCCTATCCACTGCCCTGACCTGATTGCCTGCCTATCCACTTATCTGACCTGATTGCCTGTCTATCCACTGCCCTGACCTGATTGCCTGCCTATACACTGCCCTGACCTGATTGCCTGCCTATCCACTGATCTGACCTGATTGCTTGCCTATCCACTGCCCTGACGTGATTGTCTGCCTATCCACTGCCCTGACGTGATTACCTGCCTTTCCACTGCCCTGACCTGATTGCCTGCCTATCCACTTATCTGACCTGATTGCCTACCTATCCACTGCCCTGACCTGATTGCCTGCCTATCCACTGCTCTGACCTGATTGCCTGCCTATCCACTGATCTGACCTGATTGCCTGCCTATCCACTGCCCTGACGTGATTGTCTTCCTATCCACTGCCCTGACGTGATTGCCTGCCTATCCACTGCCCTGACGTGATTGCCTGCCTATCCACTGACCTGATTTCCTGCCTATCCACTGATCTGACCTGATTGCCTGCCTATCCACTGCCCTGACCTGATTGCCTGTCTATCCACTGATCTGACCTGATTGCCTGCCTATCCACTGCTCTGACCTGATTGCCTGCCTATCCACTGCCTTGACCTGATTGCCTGCCTATTCACTAATCTGACCTGATTTCCTGCCTATCCACTTATCTGACCTGATTGCCTGCCTATCCACTGCCCTGACCTGATTGCCTGCCTATCCACTGCCCTGACCTGATTGCCTGCCTATCCACTGCCCTGACCTGATTGCCTGCCTATCCACTGCCCTGACCT
This sequence comes from Discoglossus pictus, assembly GCA_027410445.1. Classification (NCBI taxonomy): domain Eukaryota; kingdom Metazoa; phylum Chordata; class Amphibia; order Anura; family Alytidae; genus Discoglossus; species Discoglossus pictus. The sequence continues at coordinate 223,559,953 of CM050169.1, forward strand.
GATTGCCTGCCTATCCACTGATCTGACCTGATTGCCTGCCTATCCACTGATCTGACCTGATCTCCTGCCTACCTGCTGCCCTGACCTGTTTGCCTGTCACTAGATTCTGTTTGTGTAGCCTCAGTCCCAGATCAGTTAGCTTGTTCCTGGTATCTGCATTTCTACCAGCAGCCCGGCCCTTGCTGGTTCCTGGACAATTACCCCTGATCTGGAACTCTGTTTTACCTGTCTGCCTGTTCAGTATCAGCCCTGATCTTGATGTTTAGTCTGGATAATATTGCCACCCGTACTGTGCATCTGCCTTGTGACTACTCCATCACCCCTCAACTGGAAGGGCATCCTTAGAGTAGCAAGCTGCTTAAAGGACCACTGCAATCATCTTTGTTATGTAATTGGATAACATTGAAATAAACACTACACCCTTTACCATTAACACACTCAGAAGCAGAACATCTTCACCTATAGCTCCAAGAACTTCTCTCAAGAAAAATCCCCTCTCACACATCTTCCACTAAAAAATCATGGATGCTTCCAGGATCCAGCAGACAAATTTTTCCCGGCTTAAGTATGTTCTTAGGCTCAAGGTATCCATTGTACAGTGCTACTTTAAGGTGAACCTTTTCTAAATTAATTGCACATTGTTCCATGAGGAGATAGAATTCCCTGAAGTATTATAATTGTATTTGTTTATTATATAAAGAAGGAATTTCATGTATATCAGTCTGATTCAATTCACGTGTACGGTCTAGTCCTCAAATAGCTGGCAATTATTGCGAACAGATCAAGAACATGCAGAGCTATAGTTATCACATACATGCTCTGCATAGCTTTGGGGAATATAATTATAGGGTAGGGATTACAAATGTAATCCCTCATTTACCTCTAGTGACTAACAGCCTTATTAAATTGCGTTTCGCCAATGAATAGGGCTCTATATAAGCACAGAGCATATTTTTTTACAGAAGTTTTTAGTTAGTGAACTTCTATCCAAAAGCAAGGTCTTCACTAACTAAAAACTTTTATATAGAGCCCTATTCAATTGGCCAAATCGCAATTTAATACGGCTGTAAGCCAGTTTCAGCCATACATATAGCTTAGAATCGGTTTTAAATCAAATGAATACTGTTTTCCCTAACAGGATGTTGGCTGTAACTTAACGTGTACGAAAAATGGCTATACATTGTACTAGCCTTTTTTTCTCTGCAGTAAATTCTTCTTGAGAAATACAGCTTCTATTATTATGTGCAGCTCGATATGCTAATTTGTGGATTGGAGTACTTGGTAATAATGGGTAGGGGCTAAAACGGAATGACAACATTGAGGGTCATTGTTCTGGTTACCATAAGGATCCTAATTAGCAAATCAAAGCAGCTACATATTCATGAGCTGCTAATTTGCATAAATATGCAACACAAATAATAACAAATTTCTCTGGAATTATCTGTTTTAGAAAATAATGGCTATTATTATGGCTAATACATGCTCTTTAAGAACAAGCAGAAAAAAAATAACGAGTTTGGGGTGATAGAGTCCCTTTAATAATTTGTATTAAATAAACTGTTGAGTGATGCGGCTACATTTACTGTGATTAATTAGATTTGCTTCCCAGTGACCTTTTGTAAAAGGAAAATTAAAGAGCTGTTTTTCGAGTGATTTGTGCTGTATGTTGGCGCAGTTTCCAGTAATATAATTTTTAGATCTTGGCTTCAACTAGAGAAAATGTCTTAAGCAGTCAGTTATTGGAAAGCATGAAATATCAAACCTTAAAGGGATACAGGGGGCACCCACATATTCTGTCATGGATTTACATGAACATATTTCAAGGATTTATTTTATTTTGCACACAAAAAAAGCATTAAAGGTACAATGTTTTCTTAATTTGAAAGAGTATTTAAAAAAATATTTTCTAAAATGGATCGCTCTTAAGAAATTCAATATTATTTATGCTGCATCTTTATGCAAATGAGCAGTTCCTGAATACTAAATAGCTGCTTTGATGTGTTAAGTCGAATCACATTGTACAAACCATTTTTGGCAGTAAATCATTATTTATATATGCAGCATTGTTTACAAGGCTCTAGTATGCTAATGTAGGGCTTTGATATGCAAATTTGTGACACCAAGTGCTTAATTAGTGTGGGTGAGGAGAGTAAATTGCATGATAGCACTGGGGTAAATGCTTTTGTTTCCTTTACAGAAACAAATTAGCAGAAAGTATCACAAATTTGCATAACAGAGTCACATATTTGCATAATAAAGTTATGAATTAGCATAAAAGTCACAAACCACTTACCAGTCAATAACCATTTACTATAGAAACTATTACAGTATGTAAAGGAACCCATCACTGTTTTACCCTGTTTTATGGTTAATATTATGGTTAAAATATGATCCTACTATTATACTGTATGTATGTTGGTTTATGCTCTGCAGAATATTAGCCCAGACTATTGCAGACCTTGGCATAATAGATAATCCTATTACAGAGACTCCTCATAAGATAAGGAAGTCTATTGTATAAAGTGTTTTCATTCTCAGACATAAGAACAAAGAAGGATGATCTAATCCATGTCTGATTGTATCAAAGTAGCCAGGTAGCCTCAGGGAGGTGTGACCCACCTATTGTCCCTCTATGTGTATTGTGTTGCCAACTATGGGGGATGTGTATTTCCTGTGGGAAGAGATGTGTATATATATTTCTGCACATAACAAAATAAAGTCAGTATTCATTTGACTCCCAATTGAGTGTCGTCCAATATGGGAGGTTGGGGATGGTGAGACTGTAGTGCTTCTTGGATATTTTACCGTATATCAGCGGAGATATTGGATTCGTGTTCCAACTCCGTTACACAGTATAATGGAAAGACAGTGTTATGCTCTTTAATGAAGACTTTCCCCCCTATTGGATTGTTACCTTGTCATGGTGAAGGGGCTTGTGTATCTTAGTGATGCTTTGGACAAGATATGACATCACATCACATAATCAACAAAAGTTTGTATAGTCAGAGCTATGGTCTTCTGAGAAATAACACACAGCTATGAGAGCTGGACCATAAGGAAGGCTGAGCGATGGAGGATAGATGCATTTCAATTGTGGTGTTGGAGGAAACGATTGAGTTCCCTGGACTGCAAGAAGAACAAACCAAGCCATACTCAAGGAAATAAAACCAAACTGCTCACTGGCGGGATTGATAGTAAAGCTCGAGTATGGTCACAAAATGAGAAGACTGTGCTGCAAGGAAAGATGGAAGACAAAAGGAAGAGGGAACGGCAGAGGATAAGATTGATAGGTGGTATCATGGTATCATCCAACATGAACTTGCAAGAGCTCAGAGATCAGTTGTTTACGGACGGAACGGGTGTGCTAAAATCCACAAGGTCACAAAGAGTCAGACCCAACTGAACACCTCATATACGAGGGACAAGATCTCACCAAACATAAAATATATGTAAATGTTCCAGAAATTGTCTCTTTATAAAATAGTTTATATCTGTATGTGAGTGTATGGCTCATACAATGTTAATGCTCTTTGGCTTTGGGGAACAAACCCAAATATACATTGAAATACTGAATATAGTACAAAGTATATAAGTGACTGTAGGAAAACATGGCTGCCAGATGCTAAATATTCCAAAAGAAAGTAGTCCAAATAATAATAATAATAATAATAATAATAATAAATATACAACTTGGTGGGTTCCCAGTTGAGTCATTTAGGTACAGGCGTCTATTTGTATTGCTTCTGTTCTAAAGTAAAATTAAGATTTTTTATATTATTGAACATAAATTGTAATATGACAAACAGCTCAGAAAAAGCATTTTGAGTAATAAACATCCTGGGATGCATCCCTCATTGGAGCAATTAGCAGTGACATTTTTGTTATTAGCATCAGCTCAGTAAAGATAATAAACAAGGGGGGAGTCATATATTTCCCTATGTTTCCTATAAGGGTAAGTTACGTAAATGTTCTAAAAATATCTAAAAGATAGAAAACAGCTAGGCAAATAAGGCAATGGCTACTCCCCAAATGAATAATTGCACATAATAGTTTATATGCTGTATTTTAAAACATATGACATATTATGAAATCTAACTTGACAAAATAACAAACTAAATATCGCCCTGCAAAGACGTTTAATTAATTTGGAAAAGAAAATATTGAAGGATCTGCTACAAAGTGTACTGGGAGATCCATGAAACGGGCCATTATTTGGATGTAACGTGAACTCCCCATGAACTGTAAGCTCTGTTATTACTGTATATATTAGTCATATTTTGGGATTTGTGAAACTCCCAGTTTAGCAATGAGAAGAACACATGGTTACTATTGGTACTGTCAAAATATACCGTTATCTGGAAGAAGACAAGATAAAATATAAATATAAGATAAGACGGGTGTGGAGGAAGGAGTGAAGGGAAAATGGTTATATATAGAGATAGGGGGAGGCGAGAGGAGGAAGAGAAGGGGGTGTATTTGCCCTGAAGGATAACATAGAAGACTATTTCACCCTTTAAAGGGATATGGAAGGTGTATCTATTTACTTTTATGTACTTTATTTTATTATAAAGTGCTTATAAGCTTGGTTTTACTGCCTAAAATCATACAAATAGTCCCTGTGTAGGTTTGGCCACAGACTCTGTAGTGTCCTAGCCTATCAGGGACCACGTCTCAGCAGCATGTTTCAGAATGTTGCTGAAAGATGGTTACTAATTGGTTGGTATGAGACACAGCACACCCAGTACTAAAGAGTAGTAGCCTTTTTTCTATTAGCTACTTGCAAATGGGTGTTTTTTTTTAAATAAATGTTTATATGCATTCAATTGACTTTAGAATTCATTAGTGCCAATAAGTAATATATGCAGAATATGTAGCAATATTAAGAGTTTTTATGTGTGTTTAAATTAACGAATTGGGCAACTGAATTGGGCCCTATGTGTCTTCATGAGCTGCAGAGGGCAGGTGCTATTTTATGATTTTAGATAATACTATCTATCCATCTTATTTTCTGCTATCCCATCTTCCATTTGTCTTCTAGCATCCCAGTTTTCTCTAGTTAATCCTATTTTCTTATTATGTGGCCAGAGCTTATAAGCACTACTTAATCAAATAAAGTACTTAAAGTAAATAGATACACAGGGATGTTATATATCATCCAGGAGCCTTCCATATCCCTTTAATATATGTTGGCCCAAGGATTCTGGTGGGGGGGCACAGTATGATGCAGTATATATTACTGGACTATATAATTATCCTTTTTTTAAGTTATGTTTTAAAATTACTTTATGCAACATAATTGCTAAAAAATAAGAGTGTATATATATATATATATATATATATATATATATATATATATATATATATATATATATTCTTTTTATTGGGACAACATAGAGTTACAAGCATCTGAGACGCAAATCACTTTTTCACGTCATTCTAAAAAAAAATGTTTGCCAAATAAAGGACAAAATCACCATATACTGCAATGCTCTTATTATTTGTCTTTATTACAGGATATTCATGGCTACACCAATCTGAAACATAATATAAATAATGACCAAATCGACTAAAAGGTGCCGTGTTGGAGATGTCAAATACAAGTATATACGTGCTATACAAGAGCAAAGGAATGAAGAGGTCATCTAACAATTTGAACTTTAGTAGACATGGCCCGATGAAGCCTTTAATTGATATATTTATGGAAAAAGCATGTAAATGTTTACTTGGATCTCTGGATCAATTTAACTTCACCTGGATCAATTAACAATTAATCCACATATTATATCAGAGAAGATGTAAAAAGGATGAACTTGATGGACTAAAAGTCTAACAACTATGTAATTAAATGAACCCAAACAATAAATAGTAAAAAAAAAAAACAAATACTGAAAAAACACCATATATTGTAAATAGTATAATTTATTATTATAGTATATTTATTGTAAATAATAAATTATATTAAGTCACAAAATGTTACACATCAATAAGGAAAATCTTGGGTCATGCTCAAGAACCAGAACAGTAAGGGTTAAAATAGCATATGGGAACAGGAGATACATTCACCACTCATGAGCTTAAAGGGCCACTTTAGGGTTCTTATAAGAGACTCTATAAAGAATAGTTAGGTAGAGATGGATAAAAAGAAAACCTTTTATTAAATGTTTACTGTGCATTTAAATAGTTAATTACTATGTTTTAATCATACCCCGGTGAAGTATGAGTTCCTTATCTTGCCACCCGCTGAATAATGTATTGTCTGGAGTGGGAGCCGCCCAGAGGGGAATGCTCTCAAAACAGACACTTGCAGTATGATAGTGGGAGGTTACTATAGAGTGTATTTGTGCACATTGCTAGCAGCTCATGTTACACTACTGCCAGCTACTAATGTGTGTTTACAGTGTGGGCTCAAAGCATATTCAATTTGTTTATTCCCCCTGGGCAGCTCCTGCTCAGAGATAACAAGCTAATAGAGCATGGGACATGATTTAAAATAAGTAATAAATTGTCAAAAATTACAGTAGACTTTTAATTATATTTTTTTTTTTATCAAGACTACAAAAATGTCCCTTTAAGCCGACTGAAACCAAAGAGATTCAGGACTCAGACATCATCTCCCCACTCCAAAGAAGATCTGGCTTAGTCCAATAAATTTGCCCCATGAGGGGGAAGTTTCATGAAAGAAAATAAAAAAAATTCCATTTGTCACAGTTTATTCCCCCAAAAATAAAATGTACTGTTATTAGTAGAGAAAATCATTCCAATATTAGAAATATTACTGAGAAATGTGAGAAGCAAGGGCCCGCGGTTCTTCGTAAGTCTCATATCAGTCATTGGCCACTTAACATGAGCTTTGGGAACCGGAACCACATATAGCTGAATTGTACCGATGATGGACCAATTCACGCCAACACCACTCAGTAACAATGTCTATACTATAACCCCCACATAGATCTTAAGTCACTGATAGGAAACAACGTAAGACGCCGATCTCTGAGTCTGATTATGGTTTCAAAAATGTCAGTAGAATTTCTGGCATGTGTACTTTCTGCTAAAAACAATAAATTACTAAATATATTATTTTAGAGCATTGTCACAATTGGAATAATTTCTCTTAAAGGGA
>CM050169.1:224172072-224404572 GCA_027410445.1 Discoglossus pictus
CCAGGGTCGTGTAGCCTCGTTTTCATTTTTTTAAGACATTTTTTTTTTGCTTAGCTGATTTTCGTGAGCTGCAAAATTGACTTAAATTTTCGTTCCACCTCATTTGCAGACGTCCTGGCTGTCCCGTGCTGTGTGTGATGTTTTGTTGTATTTTTTTTGTGTGTGTTTCGTGTTTTTTGCTTTGTGCGGTTTGGCCGTTAACTTCGTAATTTTCCTATCTCTTATAAAGTTTTTCGAAGTCCCGCGTCTCGTAATATTTTTTTTAGAAGTCCTGCGTCTTTATTTTAATTCCCGCGTTGGTCAAGTGCTTGCAGCCTAAGGTGATCCTCCGTTTTCTAAGTGTTTGGAGGCTAAGTCCTGTGTGTTTCATTGCCTCCACCCACCGCTCGCCTCGCTTCATAAGGCTCGCAGGCAATAAGCACCTTTGGTGCTCATCACACAAGAGCTTCAAGTTTTTGTGCCTTAATGTCTTAAGTGCTGCAAGTTAATGGCTAGCCTCACTACGCTGTGAGTTTTAGTGCCTTAACAGCTCGCCTCGCTACGTGAGGCTCGCAGGTGATGAACGCCAAAGGCGCTCATCGCCTAAGTGCTGCAAGTTAACCGCAAGTTAACGGCTCGCAGGCGATGAGTTAACGGCTCGCAGGCGATGATCGCCTTTGGCGCTCATCGCCTAAGTCATACGCACCACACAAAGCTTGACGACGTCTCGTAGCTCGACAATTATAATATGTGATAAGATATTAAGGACAGAGAGTTTAATACTATGAAATAGCATCCTTAAAAAGTTCTGCTGAAATTGAATAATATGAGTTATTTTAATAAAGAATGAAAATAAACCTTCAATAACAAAGGAAGATTCTTTGAAAATATATAGTTTAAAAATGTACTCTTTAATATGTGTTTTGCTAACAATAAATTTGAATAATTTAATTTGGTTCTTAGATGAAACAGATAATACCAGTTCATTGAGTTAAATTAATATAGTAAAATATAATCTGCATAGTTAAACATGTTTCACTAAAAGGAAATATTGTATATTTAACCTTTTTAGCAAGTAAAAAAATAAAAAGGAACTTTTAATATATTAATAAAGAACAAATAGTATTTATGATACAGAAAATCTATTACAAAATGTTTACTATAAAAATAAATAAATACATATTTTAAAAAGTGTGCAATGAAATAAAGAACTAACAGACCATTTGATTATGAATAAATGTTTATTGCTAAAAATAAGAAGGCTTAGAAAATTCCATTTAGGGTTATTTCAATAATGAATTGTTTGTATGCTAAGAAGTTAGATCTTAAATTAACATCCTAATGCCAAAGAAATTAATATACAAGATACATTTATATTCTTTTTAGTTTGTAATCAATAAAAAAATGGAACCTTTATTAGTACAAATACTTACATTTTTTGATAAATGCTTGTAGGGCTATATGCCTTCCAGATAGGAGGATCTCTTTGAGGCTTCTACTTCTCCTATCTATAATTTAAACCATCAATGGTTTATCCAGTTGGGAATGATCACCTCTTACTAGTTATTTATGTAGTGATCCAATGGTTAGATGTTCTGAAGGGAGAGTGATTTGAAAACAGCAGCATTTTTCAATTTTTTTTATTATTTTTTATTAATAAAGGTTCCATTTTTTAGCTGATTACGTGTCAACAAGTGTCAAGCACTAGGACAATATTTAGAGGTTTCCTTGTAGTATTATCTTTAGCTATTCAACTAGTTTATGGTTTCCATAGGAATGAAAAGCTTTTTAATAGTAGCAAAAATGTATCTTGACCCCTGACGAAAAAGGGAAACGTGCGTCGGGGTTCTAGCAGTGTTGCGCCGCTGATGATAACACTAGGAATTGTCAGCACCTAACAGCATGAATGGACAGATCAAGTCAACGTTGGGGTTAGTGGTCTCTAAAAAGATAAGTCTACATGAAATTGCCTTAAGAAAAAAGAATCCGCCAGCATCAACTTACTGGATAATGAATCTTTATATGTGGATCTTAAAAAGTTAGAAACTCACAATCATCTTAGTAATTGTTACAGAGAATCTAGGATATTCTTAAGCTTACGCTGAGCAAATTGAAAATACTTGCGGCACTTTAGCTTTCCCAGACTGGGAAAAATAATCAGTAATAAGAAAAGAGATTAATCTTATCTTCAGCTTTACTGCAGCAATTTTTACCTAAAGCAACTAATTAATTGCTGCAAAGATTGTTTAAACTGAAATTAAAGTACTATCATAACAGTGTAACAAAAGTGCAATAAATATAGACATTTTTGCTCTAAATAATAATATCAAAATTTAAATAAAAGAAAAAAACTAAAGCAACTTATTGACTGCTGTAAATATTGTTTAAACTGGAATTAAAGTCTGGTTACAACAGTGTAACAAATATTATTTTGCTGCAAATACGAATACTAAGATTAAAGTAAGAGAAATATATTGAACTTGGAGTCATAATAAGATAACTTTGGATCTAAAGCAACAACACTTATTTTGTAAATATTATAAAGATGCAAACCTGGAAGTAAAGCTTTGCCAAAAAACAACAACATACCATACATTTATTTTTTTGCTGTAAGAAAAGCAAAAGATAAAAATAAGATCCACAATAATATTAATTTAGTCTGTATTGATTACTATGATTTATAATAATGAATCTGTGTATATATATATATATATATATATATATATATATATATATATATATATATATAATTTTCTGCTCTGGGCCCTCCATACCAATTTACTCAGCCTCCTTGCCATACCGAGGATTATCCGACCCTCAATTACCATGAGGGGTAGCTAAAATGTGGCCTGTTCAGAGGGCCGGATAATCCTTGGTATGGCAAGGAGACTGATTGGGGCCGAAATCAGCAATGAAGTGCTTTATTGTAGTTCAGTCCTTCAGTTGTATCCCACTCTTGGTGACCATGTGGACGCATCATGCAAGACACAACTGTCTGTGTTTCTGGTTGTGCTTATCCATATGGTTTTCTTGGCAAAGATACTGAAATGGGTTGCCAGTTCCTTCTCCAGTGGACCACGATTTGTCTGACCCCACTGCTATGACCTGACTATCTTGGGTGACCCTACATGGCATAGCTCACAGCTTCATTGAAGTACACAAGCCCCCTTCACCCCTACAAGGTAGCAATCCAGAAGGGATTGAGGTGCTTAGCGAAAGCCAAAACATTATCTTGAACTTAGGCCATGACTGTGTTCAATAGATATGGGACGGATGTGTGTGTATGTATGTATATATGTATATACTAGCTACTTGCCCGTCAAAAATGACGGGCAATAAAATTGTAAGGCAGGTAATGCTGTTTGCCACAGACAGTAAGTGTTTTGGTCGTCTGAGATCCTTCGGCACTCATTGCAAGCCTCGAGCTGAGCCCCTTTGGCGCTCATCGCGTGGCTCACAATTGCGAGCCTCTCGGTTTGTGTATTTTTTGTTATCAGAGGCGATTTAGCACTCATTGTAAGGTCTGCACTGATCTCCTTTTTGTGCTTATTGCAAGCCTCTCCCCTGGTGTAGTTTGTGTCCTATGAGCACCGTTGGTGCTCCTTGTGAGGCATTTATTTTTTCATGATAATTAATTAATTAATGACATCATAAATGAATATACTTTACCTATTTGTAAGTAATATATGCAGCAAGCAATGTGCTGAAGAGCTGACAATCTGTTTTGATGTTCCTGCAGCATACAATGTAGATTTGCAGTGTTGTTGAGCTGAGGTGTAAGTGTCAGCAATGTGTGCAGCGTGTAGTGTAAATAGGCTGCGTGCGCGATGGGAAACTGCTAGTGTAGCTGTGTAGTTCCTCATTCTGTAAGTTAGTGTTGTAAAATGGCGGCGATTGTGTGTGTGGTACGCGGGTGTGGATGATTTAGCGTCCTTGCTAATAGTATATCTTGTACCTCGTACGGGTTTGTGAAAAAGTTGTATGTGCTTGGCGATGTTTTGGGTGTTTAGGGGTCGTGCAGCCTCGTTTTCATTTTTTTCAACGGCCATTTTTCTCATTTGCGTGCAACCTGACTCCCAGATGTCCTGGGTGTCCCCCCTTGCTGTGTGTAATGTTTTTTTTTGTGCGTGTATTTTGTGTTTTTTTTATGTTTTTCGTTGTGCGCGGGTCGACATTTAAGGTCCCGCGGTTCGTATTTTTTTTTGTGTAAGTCCGTAATTTATTTTTTTCTAAGTCCCCCGGCTTGCATTTGCGGCCCAAACTGCGTCCGTTTTGTAGTTTGACAACTATTATATGTGATGATACATGTATATGTGTATGTGAGTTGGCATGGAGGGTCCAATGCAAAAAAAATTATATAGTTTTTTGTAAAATGACACCATCTGGCTATGGTTTTTTTTATGTCCCATTGTGAGTATAAACAAAAGACCTGACAGGGAGTCAGGAGGGAGAATTGTGTACAGTATGTTCTGCCTAAAAATAACTCAATTTAAGGTCAATTAACTAACACAAATTTAATTTTAATATATATAATTGCAAATAAAAATGTTCATTTGCTGACAATTTTGGGAATATTTGCAGCTCTATTAAATTAGAACCCCATAGCAGCATTGGCAAGCCCGCAACGGTTACAGGCTTACGGCTGTGTTAGAGAGCTATTAATTTAGACCATGCCGCGAGTTACGGGCTTGAGACGCAAACCCGTTAACCATTTGTCGCATGTTGGCTGTGCGTCCGTGAACCTGGTCAATTAGTCAAACCTGTAGTTACGGGTTTAGACAGAGCCAATAGCAAATTAGATCGTCATCATTACATCACTGAAACACTTAAGGGTTCGATTTCAAGGCCTCACGGGCTTCAATTACAAGTTTCGATCTGACCCACATTCCAGAAATAATGCAATATTGATAGATACGTAAATATGATATTCTAGTCCATACAAGTTCCATTAAACGTACTAACAAATTGATTGCCAGTATCGGTATAACACAGAAGATAAACTCATAATAAAGTATTTCTTATTGCAGATATGCGAGCTTGAGAAAGTTGTATTATTAATTTGAATACCTAACATCACTTTCCCTTTTATTATATGTACAGTAGTGTGTTGATATTTGCATTTACAGTGCTAGGGATAGGACTTTAACCCCCTAGTGTGTCCTCTCTAATACCCCTTGGCTTTTTGACTCCATTTGCGAGTTACAGGCTTGAACGCCAGTGAATTTGTTGCAATTTAATAGCGTGAATGGAACCAACAGTTACGGGCTTGACAGATCAAAGGATTTGACACAGTTTAAATTTCCACTTTCCGTAGCCTTTCCTCGCCCTTAACCCGCAAGTCATCGACAGGTTGCTTTAGAGGGCCAGGTTAATAGCCGCTACAGTTTTCAACATTGAGGGAATTTAATAGGGCTATTGCTTTGTGCCGCCTTAATTTCAGCCGCCCTGTACTGGAACTAATCTAGAAATATATAATTTCTCATAGAACTTACTTTTTGATTGAAGATTTAAAAAAAATCCAACTCATTAAACACAAAAACATCAGTGTTTGTCTTGTCAGAATACATTTACTCCTAGCAAAGGCGCCATACATTATTAGATCTTTATAGGAATTCAAACAAAGGCCGTTAAATATTCTTTAATTCAGCACCCCCACCGAGAGCAGTGATTTCTTCTTGATCTATAACATGATTAACATAACCCAGTTACATATTTTTATGTATTTAGTCAAGAAATTCAAGTCCATAAAAGGTCAACTGTCAGCTCTCTCGAAAAGGTCAAGTCTAATAATAAGAAAAACTGGACGTAAAATGATGTAGGATGAAGAGCCGGACGTCATTCACAGGAACTGTGCACAGATCAGATTATTTTTAATCTAAAGCATGGTGGGAAGTGACTCTGTCATTCCCAAAACCAAGTAGTTTTTATCTTTAATCTGGTGTTGGAACTGTGTAGGTATTTTTTTATTTTTTTTCTACAGTAAGGTGAAGCTCAGTAGTCACTTTTGAAGCTCAGATAAGGGTGTGAGATAGTATAACAGCTTTTAAACACTGAGACACATTGTTTTTGCCAAAGTAGAACTGGCTTACTAATTTGCACAGCAAAGCAGTTAATTAATATACATGATTTGGCAATTTGCATAATAATGCAACACAAATGATGTTGATCTCAGGGTTTACTCGATTTTAAAACAATGGCCAGTACAATGTATAACTAGTCGTTCGTGTTCTATAGGAATATCTTAAAACAACTTGATCACAGAGTTTCTTAAATGTTTAACTCTGTTAAAACAATAAACAAATCTACCTACACTATAAATTGTACTAGTGGACAGGAACTTGTGGCCTTAGCGTGGTTGATACTCAGGTTGGGGATGCAGAACTGCTAATATAGGTCTGCAATATACGTTATTTGATAAGATGGGGAGATAATGAAGGTGATATGGCGAGAATATGATGAAGAGATAAGTATGACTTGATATGGGAGGGAGAAGGGTAAGAGATACAATTGATGACTGTAGAAAAAAAAACATTTAGTTGAGAAAGTATTTGATATTATCTTCAGTTTTAAATAATACCATATTTGGAAACTCCAAAGTGTCTATTTAAGGTTATTAGATATTTATTTATATACATCAATAGCTTACGTATAGACAATAAAATGTGTCATGCCCAGGGGACACTGGGGGTTGATTAAACCAACCGGTGACTCGGGAGCGCATAGCGTGCATGGCAGAAGGAATACCATTCAGGACAAACATTGTACCTCCAATGTGTATCTGGACTGTACAAAGGAATACATGGACTGTATCTGGACTGCTATTTCCCAGTGAGCAGGGTGATCATAATTGTGGTGAACCCTGGATGGGTGGGTTAGGGTTGCCCTGTTGGCACATATGTGTTCATAATAATTATTGTTGCCTGCATGACACATGTAGTTTAATATTGCATGTTGTGTTTTAAGTATAAACAGAGATCACTTATGTGTACTGGTAAGTATGAGAATCCCCATATCATGTTTGGCATCAAAATGATCAGATTTCCCAAAGGAAGATGAAAAAGCATGTCGCCTGAATCCTGGGGGACAGTGTCAGAATTATGGGTTAACAGGCTGAGGTGGTTTGGGAATATTTCAGAAGCCAGACGTGAAGGAGCCAGGAAATTCATGTGCGGGTGAGCAGGATCTAATTAGCCATTATGGTGCCTTGGAATGCTGGCTTTCGGGCAGAGGAAACTTAAAGTGTGAATTCCCCTACCCATTAGTTATTCAGCCAGTTAGGTTCCAACACCAAAGGTAGCAGCTAGAAAGGCTGATAGCATTGATTGACAGATGGGTCACAGAGCTAAAGGGAGAAGGTTTGACAATTGGTTAAGACGACTGTTGCTAGGGTGTGTGGCTTGGTGATGAGAAATGGCCCAGGTGTATAAGATTGTTGAATGTTTAGACTAATAAAGGTGCTCAAGATGTCATATATAATTTTGTGTTTGCTCATTATTCACGCAAGGGTTAACTCTGATCATAGGGGTTAACAATTCTACATCTGCCTAAAATAAGAGTTTCAGCCGATAACTCTGTCCTGCCTGAAAATGACTGTGATTCTGTGATTGTCCAGAGAGTCCAATAATGGTCTGGTTCTGTCTCTGCTAGCAGGGATAATAACAAGAACCATCATATATCACTGGGTAGGTCAGAACTAGGTTCTGGTCGCACCCAATTAAAGCAGCAATTGTGACAAAATGTGTTATGTATTATAACTTAAATCAATGAAGATTCAGCATCTGATTCATGAAACGCCATTCAGAAAGGAAGCCAACTCACTTCAATCGGTTCAAAATATTTTTGGCAGAGGAATAATAAATGAAGGACAGGAGAGTAAGATGGAGAGACCCATAATATGAGGTTTATTTCCATCAATTTAAACTGCCAGATGCATATGCTAATCTATGAAACCTATTCACGAAACAGTGTATGGTGTCTAGATAGTTAAACTCAACATTATAACAGATTTTGGAGGCGCTCTCACCTTAACAAAGTAAATTAAATACTTTTAGATTCAGCTCATCATGTTATTTTCAACCAGAATGGGTTAGTAGAGCATGAGCTAGCTAACCTAGCTATAGACAACATATTTTACTTATATATACTTACCATACCATTATTTAACCACTATCTCCACACAGCAGTGACGGCTGCAGACAAATCTAGACGTGAACGTTTAGGACAACCTCCTGGGTGGATCGCTCCTACCCCAAGAACATCTAACAGGGAGTGGAAAAGAACAATTCTACTAGAGTCTGCAACACTAATGTTCTAATGTTAGATTTAAAAGCTACCTTGAAATCCTGTTTGTATTATTTAATAATTTAAGTTATTAAAAATAATGAAACAGAATTGGACAACCAGGCTTTAAGAGGTGGAGTTGTCTACCTTGGCCTATGCTAATGAGAGAACAATTTCTTTCAGTTCCCCATAAAAAAATAAACATTATCTAACATTTCCTGACAAATAATGTATTTAGTTATTTATAATGATGTTAATAATTAGCTTGCCATTCAGAGGTGCAGAAAAAGACATATTAATGCAGTGACATCAAGTCTAATAACCCAGAATAATAGATATTTGTATGCTACATCCAAGCTCTAGATGACCAATGTCATGATCAAAGTACTTTAGCAATAATAACCCATCATTGGGCATTTAGGTTGTATCTGAGTGTGGCAGATAAGTGAATTATTGTGTTAGGTTGGAAAGGTGAATTGTACATTTCAGTTATAATGAGTAAATTATAGCTGTGGTCGCGTCAAAGCTCAAATTACCACTAAAAACACCAGCAACTCCGAGCAAAGAGGATAACAAGACTGTGAGTAGCTAATAATGTACACAGAGGCATCATGAATGGGTTAAAACAAGTTACTTCTGACTTTAATGACTGTCTGATCAAAGGACTGAGAAGGGCAACAGAGACCAGGCATGGAAAACAATTAGAGGACATATAACAAGCTGAACTACAAAGAGGAAGTCACCAAGGTGCACTGGCGTTCGCTCAGTGACTTACAAATAAGCAGCAGGGACCTTCAGAGAGTGTTTAACTGGCTCCAAAACGTGACACAGAACTACCAGTAATAGGTATCACTACCACGGGATGGGGATATCATCTGTACTGTAACACAGTGAATCTACATACATTTACATTTGTAGGAAATATATATATTTTTAAATATAATTTATAATACATATATAAATTGCAATGTACATATACATAACCAAGATACAATCTATCTATCTATCTATCTATCTATCTATCTATCTATCTATCTATCTATCTATCTATCTATCTATCTATCTATGCATCTATCTATCTATCTATCTATCTATCTATCAATCTATCTATCTATCTATCTATCTATCTATCTATCTATCTATCTATCTATCTATCTATCTATCTATCCAAACACCTTCCCATGTATAATACACCACATAGAACCTCATGACACCTAATTGTAACCCTTTCCTATGGTATCCTAATTCCTAATTTATAAGAATAGGGGTCCCTTTCATGGGTGTAGGAACTGGGTGGGATAAGGGTGACAAATTCCCCCCCCCCCCATTTTTTCAACATGTGTGTTTAGCTGTACAGAAGCAGTTGTGTGGTATTTTTATACTATCTATTTTATACTATCTGCGATATCCCCCCCAGATTTTCTTTGGCTCCTAAACCCATGGTCCCTATGGACCCCAATGGCACCTAAAATTATCCCCTGAACCATGGGGGTCCCTTTTTTTAACACACTCAGGGCAGCTAGCATGGTATGGGGATATCATCTGTACTGTAACATATTGAATGTACATAAACTTACATGTGTAATAGCAATATATATTGTGATCGTTTGCTCCTCGGAAGTGATGTCAAGCAAGTGGAGTGTGAGTTCTTGTCAGAAGTGAAGGAGTTAACACTTCTGAAGAACTCCTATTGGAGCAACTCCCCTTTAAAAGACTGGAAAGCAGACATGGAAAGGTGGAGGAGGGGCTGACTAGGCCCTAGGCAGCTGTACTGCTGAGAGGAACAAGCACAGAGAGGAAGGTGATCTGGTGTGGATATACAGTGAAGTTGTGAACTACCCTGTAAAGGATCGCCAAGTGACTGTTACTGGGAGAACGGGGACTACAGCAAGTTGTATGAGCTGGAAGATTGACTTCAGACTCAGGAGGTGAAGTCACAAGGAAGCCACGTAAGTGACGGGGATTAGTGAAGAATCCCAGGCAGAGTTTTGCCTTAAAGGCCTAGGCACGGTTGGTGCTGAAGTATTATGCCCCAGGGAAGTAGTGAAGATAAAGAGAAGTGAATACAAGTGAGTTTGTGTATGCAAGGGTCCCTGGGGTGAAGCATACGGGAGAGACGGGCGGGCCCTATGCTTCACCCGCAACTGTGTCCCAAAGAGGAGCGCTGTGTCCGAGAGAGGAGCGCTGTGTCCGAGAGAGGAGCGCTGTGTCCGAGAGAGGAGCGCTGTGTCCGAGAGAGGAGCGCTGTGTCCGAGAGAGGAGCGCTGTGTCCGAGAGAGGAGCGCTGTGTCCGAGAGAGGAGCGCTGAGTCCGAGAGAGGAGCGCTGAGTCCGAGAGAGGAGCGCTGAGTCCGAGAGAGGAGCGCTGTGTCCGAGAGTGGAGCGCTGTGTCCGAGAGTGGAGCGCTGTGTCCGAGAGTGGAGCGCTGTGTCCGAGAGTGGAGCGCTGTGTCCGAGAGTGGAGCGCTGTGTCCCCGAGAGGAGCGCTGTGTCCGAGAGAGGAGCGCTGTGTCCCCGAGAGGAGAGCTGTGTCCCACAGAGCGAGGAGCTAGAGAGGAGAGCTGTGTCCCACAGAGCGGAGCTGTGACCCAGAGTGGAGCGGGGTCCCAGAGGTTGCTGAAGAGGGCGACCTAATCTCGCTGGGACCCTCACCTGTAAAGAGACTGTTTATTTCCTGGCCACAAGGTGGCACTATCACGAGTCAAAGGGACTATTTGTTTCCTAGCCACAAGCTGGCATTTTCAACCAAGTAAGAGACTGTGTGTTTCCTAGCCACAAGCTGGCATTTTTAACAAGATAAGAGACTGTTGTTTCCTGGCCACTAGGTGGCACTCTCACCAGTCTCCCAAGCTTAAAAGACTGTTGACAAGCTGGCCACCAGGGGGGAGTTCCCAAGTTAAAGGACTGTTTGTATATACCTGGCCACAAGGTGGCATTCTCCCCCCCCCTCGCAGAGACAAAGTTATTTGTGTTTCGTTATTTTAAGCAGAGCTACTGCTTCAACTGTTAATTTCCGTTTTGCAAATAAACCAATTTGCTGCATTTGAAGTCGGAGTCAGCCCTTTATTCCAGAAACCACCGCTATATGCGGCCATCCTGATCACAATATATATATATATATATATATATATATATATATATATATATACATATTTTTTGTAATACACATAAGCATAAAGTAAAAAGCTATACAATAAAAATTATCTAGCTATCTTTTCTTTAATTGACTGGTTTTCTTTCAGTCAATCGACAATGCAGGGAAATCCTTGTGTAATAAAACTTCAATAAAAGGATGATTATCACTGGAGTTTATTTTCTGGATCCCCCAAAGCTTCTAATACAATGTTATATTCACATTGGAAACAACTATGGTTGCAATAAAAATGTGCACCTCACTTTATTAGTACAAGATTTAATAGTACATTCTCAGTTCCTGCACCCACCAGGTCTGGGCACCCGAGATCGGAGACATCAGACATGTCAAACATGTTGGATGGAGAGAAGGGTTGAAGAGAAGAGAATTTGTAAAACATGTCTTGTATATATCTGTGCACCAGCACCAAGAGGTGAGGGTCATCAGACAGGACTGTGCCCAAAGATGAGGCCATGCTCAGTAAGTGTCCTAGTAATGTTGTAAGAAGCATTCAAGAGAGTGTGTGTACCTGATCATTCTTTTTGAATTATTTGAAAATCAATGTTTTTGGAGATACTTTTATTCACTGCTCCAACTAGTGAGGTGCAGGAACACCACAACATCTACTTCATGAGACCTGTGACACCAGCAAATGTTCAGCATGAGGTGCCCACTCGCGGTGTAACCAATAAAAACAGTAGTTTGTTTAGAATAAAATAGACAACTTGTCATTTGGTTGTGTCCGACTCTCCGTGACCCTATGACCACAGCATGCCAGGCACATCTAGACAACGCTACAGCTGGAAATTGTGACAAGAAAAACATTCCTTAATGGAGATATCCAAAAGAGGAAAAACTATTAATTTAATTTTATACACTTTAATGGAAGCTGCCCTGCCGAAAAAGCAACTGAAACAAGCAGGTTAGTAAATACCATGGAATACCACAAAGGAAAAATGAAATATTTTAATTTTATGCTTATTTTTTTTCACTTTCTAAAATAATTTGGTCATTATCTACTTTAGTTATTATTAAGACTGGTCGGATAATTTAGAACAGACAGACTAATTGAGTCTAATGGTTCTTATCTCCTATCACAATCTGTCTTCCTTGGTTTAATTTTAATGCATTCATGAACAAAGACGGGCAAATCAGTCTTATTGAGCTCCTTGTATGTGGTTGCAACAGATATATTATAGGAAACTGTATCTGATGACATTATTACCAGAGCACATCTACAAAAGGACCAAGAGATAGTTCAAGGGAGGGATCAATTCAGAAGCGCATTGTAGGTATTATAGTGGAGTGAAAACTAACTGATCAAAGGATCCCATAGCGGTGAGAAGATGCAGCACTAAGAACAGCTACTTTCATCTGAATTATAAAAAAATAATATAATAGAGGTTTTTGTCACACCACACACTGGAGTTATAGACAAGACAAAAAGTATGCATGAAGTACCGTATATGTTTTTTATTATGTTTACACTTTTTTTCATAAAGCAACAGAATATTCCAACAAACCCATGACACAACATTTAATATCATTTCTGCATATCTATTGGAAATGTGTGTTTTCTCATCTGGTGAAGGGGCTTGTGTACTTCAATGAAGCTGTGAGCTATCCCATGTAGGGTCACCCAAGATGGGCAGGTCATAACAGAGAGGTCAGACAATCACTGTCCACGGGAGAAGGAACTGGCAAACCACTCCATTATCTTTGCCAAGAAAACCATATGGATAAGCACGATCAGAAACACAGACAGATGTGCCTGCTGCGTCCATATGGTCATCGATAGTCGGACATGACTGAAGAACTGAACAACAACGACAACAAGGATTATGATAGAAATAACCAAACATCATACTACCCATATAGTTACATAGTTACATAGTTACATAGGGCCTCATTCTATTCTCGGCTGTAAAACGGCCGCAAAGCTGCGATTCCTTGCGGCCGTCTTACGGCCCTGTGTAGAGCTACCTTTACCTTGCAATTCAAATAGACGGCGCCGCAAGGATATCCCCTTACGGCCGGACGCCTATCATGCAACCGGGCCGCAAGGTCTGAAAACTTTAAATGCAAAAATAAATTCAAGATGGCACTGTAAAGCTCTGTAAATGCTAGGGATCATAATGGGGGACATGAGGATTAATAGCAACCCCCTCTCAAGCTTGCACATCAGCCCAAATCCGATATTTCATTAACTGTTTATTTTCCGTCCGCAGCCTGGGTGGGTCTGAGGTGCTCCAAGCCCTCGGGACTTTGTCCACGGATATTTGACATGAATTAAAATAAAAATTATTTTCGGATTTGAGTGTAGGGGAATGTTGTGCTATGAATGTTAACACCCCCAATCACTTTATCGTCTCATAAGAGGGCAGGATGGCTTTATTATGGCTTTATTATGTGCATAATTGTGTGCTTGCGGGACCTTTTTGCTGCAAGTAAGCTGCGGCTCGGTTTTAGCCTTGCCGAGAGGGTTCCCGGAGCAATTGAATAGCAACCGGGATTTTCTTGCGGCCGAAACTCTTGCGGCCGTTTAAGATCAAAGGCTTTCCTGCGGCGCGTGCAGCCGCAAGGGATAACAAGGCGCCGGCCTCAAGCCTGCCGGAGCCCCCTGGCTGGAAGGGAATAGAATAGGCAAATAGCTTGCGGCCGGTCCTTGCGGCCCCGCATCTCCTACGGCCGATAATAGAATGAGGCCCATAGTATTTAAGGTTGAAAAAAGACTTTCAGTGCATCAAGTTCAACCTTTTAAGATCTCCTCTGATCTGCAATATGCGGATTAACTATTAATTCATTAGTTGTAAATTAATTATTAATCAATTATTTAATGTTTTTTTATTTTTTATTATTAATTAGTCCAGAGGAAGGCAAATAGAAAAAAAAAAAAAAACACAAGCGAGACTTAGCCAATTGTCTCAAAGGGAAATGTTAAAAATTTGCATCAATACTATCTCTCTAATTATCCATGATAACCCTGAATTCCCTTTTTAATTAGAAATAAATCTAGTCCCCCTTTAAAGTTATCTATCGAATCCGTTGTCACCACCTCCTCTTGTAGAGAATTCCACAGATTAACCACCCTTACTGTGAAGAACCCTTGTCTTTCTTTGAGGTGGAATCTTTTTACTTCTAACCTCAAGGGATGTCCTCTTGTCAGTTGAAAACCTCTTGGCACAAAAAGCTCCCTTGACAAATCTTTAAATCATATCCCTATCTATCCATCTATCTATCCATCATATGGTTACCTCACAACTATCTCTGGTTTGGAAGGATAGTATCTCGTTTGGGGAAACCCCCTGTCCCTAAATTTCCCTCCTTTTAAGGATAGTCCCACATTTAAAGAAATATCCTGTCCACGATAATCTGAAACTCTCCCCTCCTGATTTATGGTTCCCCAAGTGGGTTTTGACTTAGACCCCTCACCCAGACACTTTCAGCCCTATTAAATTCGAAGCCCGTAGTGGCATTGGCAAGCCCGCATTATACATATTAACACATTGATTGCCGGGATCGATATAACACGGAAATTAAACTGATAATAAAGTATTTCTTACTGCAGATATCTGAGCTTGAGAAAGTTGTAATATTAATTTTAATACCTAACATTACTTTCCCTTTTATTATATTACAGTAGTGTGCTGATATTTGCATTTACAGTGCTACGGATTGGACTTTAATCCCCTAGTGGGTCCTCTCTAATACCCGTTTAATAGCGTGATTGGAACCTAACAGTTACGGGCTTGACAGATCAAAGGATTTGATTTTATTATTTTATAAAATCAGATATTAATTTCTGCACCTTGTCATGGTACCCATTAACTTGCATTGAAACTCTGCAACTATCCCTGCAACTGCAACTAAGTCTGGGGTAGGATTGGTCTTATTGCCCTTTCTAAGCCCAATAAAGAGTGGGTTGTGACAAATAGATAGATAGATAGATAGATAGATAGATAGATAGATAGATAGATAGATAGATAGATAAATTGATAGATATGAAACAAAAAATATATAAACAGAATCACAGGATTATTTTTGTATGCTTGACATAGTTCTCTGTTCATGTCTCATCAATCAGCCTTAATAATTTTTTATGGGAGTGTCTCTTTAAGGGCTGCCAACTTAGACATTCATTGCTTCAAAATGGTATTCATTGCTTCAAGTATTTATACATATCATATGAGGGACTTGATTAACATATGGCTCTTCTCACTCCATGGGATAACATATGGTTCTTCTCACTACCATCTAAAGTATAACTATTTGATTTTAAATCTTCTCAAGTATAAAATATTATTTGCAAGAGCTAAATGTTGCCAGCTTGGCATAACATTCCCAGATGTGTTTAGTTTCCTGTCAGCGGTACCTTCCAGTCATTGGGCAGCCTGACCCTTTAAACACCAGCATAAGGGGGTTTGGTAAATCATGCACTACAGAGCAGACCTAGTGAATCAATGGCTCAAGGCCAACTGCACTCAGCAGTCTTTGGGTCATCTGTCAGCCCAAATTACTCATCTCCCAGGGGATTGGTCCAGGCATATAGACATTGTCACATTTCATACAAGTTAACGCCATTCATTTGTATAATAGCAGCAAGATGATTGTATCAGCAATACACATATCAACCTACAGCAACACCACAGGCTGGGTGGGAAATTGGGAGAGAAGGCTGAAGCACGGCTTGTAGATGCTTCAGAATCTCATGAGATATGAAAAGATATTGTTAACAGTTACTGTGATTCATCCCAATCAAAAGTATTGAACTATATTTTAGAAAACTAAAAGAAAAAAAACTAATGGAAAGCTGTTTACTCCTCCTCTTGACCTATTTCTGAGCATAGACAGAAAAATATTGGGGAGCAATTTTTAAATTAAACTGATCTGAGCTAGACCTGTTAATACTAACACAATAAGAGGTACTGTTAAGGACCACTGTACTTTGAAACTAACACTGTTAAAATTAAAATGCATGCATAAGTACAGTTGATTTTTAATGTTTAAAGTTTGTAATGATAGTAGTTACACTTTAAAGCTCTTACCTTTATAGGTTTCTGTATGTTGCATTGTGCTGCTTAGTTCTGCTCCTTTTGCATAATTAGTGATTGCTGTGTGCTCTGGTGTAGATCAGGCTTCAGATTTACTCCAATCAGGCATCAGAGCACACAACAGGAAGACTATTTTTCTCCACATCCCTGTTCCTTATCAGGGGGTATGACCAGCTCTGCCTAGGGGCTGGACCATCATGGAGTTTGAAAGCAGATAGGGCTATGAGGTCATGATCCCGCCAATGACTACAAGCATTATCTTAGCCTTGCCCTCTTTACCGAGAATATTCAGTCTGAACCAGAATCATGACTGATCAGACTTTTTATTCCAGGCCCCGAACATAGTGGCCATGTCCCCTAATAGATATAGGTAAGAGGTAAAAAGAAGCAGGTTTGGTTGAGGGAAAACTCAAACTTTCAAAAGGGAGAAGTAAAACATTTATTTTTATTTATTTTAAATTGCATACTGTTTTAATAGCCCATGCCCAACAAACAAGTATATGAGCTTTACTTCTAATTACACTACAGTGGTCCTATAATTAGCACACCAGCAATTCACAAGGGGAAATCCACATCCCTGGCCTGCGAGTGGTCTCTGATAACAGGGAACGACTGGCCTAACACTTCCATCATTGTTAAAATACATCACAGCTCATAGAAAGAGGTGCAGTGATATAATTACTACTGTGGGATAAGAGGACCCCCAAGAAATCCTTTTGTTTTCTTGGAAAAGATGCTTTGGCAAAACAATACATTCCATTATCTATTTATGATCCATTATCTATACATACTAACTATCATATAGAATATAGGTGAAAACGGCTAACTTCTTGTACTGTAATGATAAGGGAGTTATTTTAATATTTACTTTTATTCTGTATATCTCCTAGAATTGCAAGTGGTCAAATCAGATCTTTCTAGTGCTGCAAAACTTCTATTAGGTAATGATAGTACTATTCACTATGATGAATATCAAGAAAATATGGACTAGATATATAACAATAAAATTAATTAAAGGACCAATGTATGTAAGTTTGTCAAGGAAAGAGAATTTTTTTTATTTCTATTCAATGTGACTTAATTTGCAGCTCTGATGGGGGGGGGGGGGGAGTAGTGTTAGAGCTGCCGGGTCCAAAGATTACAAGGGAGAGAAGGAGGTTAACTTTGTCTCTCCAGTATGGGCAGGGTTGCAGTGTGTGGTTAAAGCGCAGTGACATCACAGGGCGTCACCACATCACAGCATACACCACGAGGTGCAATGATGTCCTAACCTACTCCTCCTGCAGAGCTGCCTCTAATCACAAGCCACCATACAATATCAGGAAAATAATGGCTCAAATAACAGTGTTAATGCTATGCAATTCAATAATACATAATTAATTGAATTGTGTGAGATTGACAGTATAAATGTTTAGTGAGCCTGTGAAGTGGTGAATTAAGAGATCATCTTGACGTGTGTCTGTCTTTCTGCCCACGCTCAGAAAATATATAGGCCAAGAAAAATGAATTATTCATAAATATAAATGAATAATGAATTTCGCTTTGTCTATATCTGTGTAATGTAAATTACAAATATTTATCTATGATACATTTTTTAGGAGCAGGTACTCAGACACATATCATGAATAATCACTTGATTTCATTTCATACATTCACCCAACAGATATTGGCATTCAGTTTTTTTCTGTAAAATGTGCTGCTCTCCCTGGGCCTCATTCTATTATCGGCCGTAAACCGGCCGTAAGGCTGCGATTCCTTGCGGGGGTCCCGTTATCTTGCAATTCAATTAAACGGCCCCGCAAGGATCTCCTCTTACGGCCGTCCATAAATCTTGCTACCGGCCGTAAGCTCTGAAAACTTAAAACTCAAAAATAAATTCAAGCCTGCACTGTACAGCTCTGTAAATGCTAGGGATCATATTGGGGGACATGAGGATTAAAAGTAACCCACTCTCAAGCTTGCACATTAGCCCAAACCCGAGTTCAAATTAACTGTTTATTTTCCGGCTGCAGCGTGGGCGTGTCTGAGGTGCTCCAAGCACTCTGGACTTTTTACATGGATATTTGACGTATATTAAAAAAACAATATTTTACGGATTTGAGTATAGGGGAATTTTGTGCTATTTTTGCTAACACCTAAAATCCCTTTATAGTCTCCTCAGAGTGCAGGATGGTTTTATTTGGGCTATATTTCGTGCTTAATTGGTGCTAGCGGGACCTCTTTCCTGCAAGTAAGCTGCGGCTCGCTTTTAGCCTTGCAGAGAGGGTTCCCGGAGCAATAGAATAGCAACCAGGATTTTCTTACGGCCGATTTACTTGCGGCCGTTTTAGATCAAAGGCTTTCCTCCGGCGCGAGCGGCCGCAAGAGATAGCAAGGCGCCGGCCGCAAGCCTGCCGGAATCCCCAGCCGGAGGGAAATAGAATAGCAGAATAGCTTGCGGCCGGTCCTTGCGGCCCCGCAACGGCTGCGGCCGCTAATAGAATGAGGCCCCCTGTGTATATAGTAAATGAATACATGATTGATCAGTGTGTGTCTTACGATGAATGAATACATGTAAATATGTTGTGTATGTGCGTATGTATAGTAAGCATCCATCAAATTAATTAATAAAAAATATTACATCGTTGTGGTCTTTCATTTGAAAAAAAAGTGCATTGTAAATCATGGGAATCATGGCGCTTCTACTGGGCCAAGGTGGACACCATGATACTTTAGAGTCTTCAAGAATGGCATTTACATTTCTTGAGAGCAGTTCTTGCATCTATTGATGCCAACTTCCTGCTTTTTACCCCGTGAGGAAGAAGGGATGTGTTGCCTCCTCTCCCACACCTCTCTCAACTAACAGATAAAGAAACATAGTCATCATGATCCGACTCACAGAAAGTGTTGTAACATAAATAGCCAGTATTCCTGCACTAACAAATAGGGTTCAAAAACTATGGCTCTTTCTCTTAAAATATTTTATGTCAATGGCTTAGACAGCTGTTAATATTGTCAAGATACTTCACGGAAAAGGCAAACATTGGCACCCCCCAAACAATTCACATAAAAAACTCCTAGAGAAACTCAGAAGCAAAGGAGGGATGTAGTGCTTGATCTGAGCCGCAAATTGAGTCACAGGAAAATAAAAAAAAGTTTTTTTTTTTGTTGGTTTATTACACTTGAATGTGGTTAAGTAAATATTTTTCTTATTATTTCATTCCACTTTGCCAGGTACAGGGCAGAGAATACCATGAAAAGACCCCAGTGGGTAACTACACTAATTATATAATTCCCTTGGGTCTGGACATGACCAGTTTTATTTTTAATTCTGCACATTGAACGCCATGGGACGTAACCACCATTTTCTTCAGTAATATTAAATTAATAAAGTACTTTTTTTAAAATAATACTAATTTTTGGACCCCACAATATGTCACTTTAATATCAGCAACCAATTTCCAAGCAAAAAAAATATATTTATAATCACTGCACATGCTTTTTAAAATTCATTTGCTGCAATCTTATAGCTGTAAGGTGTAAAAGAAACGGTCCAATTCGCTGTGCGCACATGGATTCCCGGCTCTCCCTTTATTTCTGCCCTTAGTTCATGCTTCTGTTTTATCTGAGGCTTTTTTCGCATCAGATTTGTTGCCTTTGTGCAGGGCTGGAATGAGATTCGGCTTTGAATGTGCTTTATTTATTCCGTTGGCTTCTGCTGCCTGCAAGGTGTTATCACAGAACTGCTGAATATAAAGGAATTGCTTGTTTTCTTGCATTCATTGCCTGCTAATATTTTAACATTCATTTGCGCTGAAAGATAGGATGTGATTACAAGGGATTTGTATTAAAAAAGAGCTGTGTGCTTCAAGCAACATTCATTACATAGAAGAAAGCGAATAGCTCAGATACAGAAGTAATTGTCTTTAATTCTCTGTGCAAGTGGGAATAGGTTAGAAACACCAGAGCAGTTAGAAAGAGCCAAGAAGATAAAGTATTGACAGGCCAGACTGGGAGAATGAATAGCCAGGTGCAAAGTGCCTCAGGCTCAATTACATGGCTCCCGTAAAGGATATTGCAAGTGAACTTTCCACATAGAGAACCATGTAGCTATTGAATCCCTCCCACAGCTAACCCTTATGAGTGATCTCTATATGTGATATGTTCCCTGCTCCTATGCAGTGGCCCTGATGCATAAAATAAGCCGATGCAAAAAATAATTTTGCCCCCCCCAGTTAACAACTCAATTAGTTCCCCTCCCCAAAACTCAATATCATAATATCTCTCTTCCTAAGACCACTTCCTATAACTGCACCCCTTCTTAAGAACTTTAACATAAATGCTTCCTCCCAAGACCATACCTGATCCCCTTCTCTTGCGTGAAACACACATATATGCATATACTATCTCTACATAGCAGCCAGTCTCTCTCAGCAGCCATCTTCACATAGCACGGCCCCTCCCAAAATCCACCTCGACACAGCACCCACCTGTCTTAGCATCCATCCCTTCAAAGTACTCTGTTCATTGCAGCATCCATCCCCTCTCAGAACCAACCTCACAAAAACCATCCTCCTGAACTCTGCTGTCATCCACCTGAACTCTGCTGTCATCCACCTCTTGCTCTCTTTCACCTCTTCCCTGATACATATCCCCAGCATGCTTAACTGATCCAAATTGTCCTCTCTTGGAGCTTCAGTAGAAATGCTCTACAGAAAATAAATGAAATAAGAAAAATATATTACACAGCTCTGGGCCCCCTTAGAAGAGGGCAAGGGGGGAAATCACCACCTGCACCACTGGTAGCTCTGCCCCTGCTCCTATGTGACATTTTACTTAAAGAGAGATTAAATGGCTCCCGTAAGAAATCTACCATTAATACTATGTGTTCCTATAAAACACTGTGGGCGCTGTCACTAAACCATACATGTATACTCAATCTCCCACAGCACCAGCAAAATCCATGTGGAGAGCAGTTGCATGATAAGTAACCCCTCAACATATCTGTGATATCATTGACCCCCTTTCAATCATCCATTTTGCTTTGGGGTGGTGCGTCCAGTAATCACAATTAGATATTATATACACAATGGATGTCCCTATTAATTCTAATGGACCTCCATGGCACCTAACAGTAACCCCATGTCATGAGGGTCACATGCTATTCTAACTGAATACCATGAGGTTTGCTATGGACCTCCATGGCACCTTACATGAACACCCTTACCATGGGTTCCTATGGATCCCCATGACACCTACTAATAACCTCTATGGCATTGGGGTGCCTATGGACACCTTGGTATCCTAACCAACAACCATGGGGGTATGCCGAATCCCCCATGGTACCCTAACCCCTACATCATGGACCCCAATGGACTCTATTTCATAAGTTTTTTTTTAATAAGGACCCCTATAGTCACAGACACTAATCCCCACTAAACTATAAATACATCTAAACACAGAAACAAATTGTAAGAAGGACAAGCAAACAATTACCTAAAATGAAAAATTCAGAAAAAAAATAGTGTTAAAATAAAATAAATCTATTACAAATAAAATAATAAAATAAAATTACAGAAAATAAATAAATAAATAAACATGCAAATAAAATTAGTTAATTAATACACTAACTTCCTTTATGACCCTCAATCGATGATTATTAACACCCTGGTCCTCAATCTTCAGCCCATTGGGCATATCCATGCTGACTAAATAAATCAGTTATCTTCTTGCTTGGTTGAAGCCTTTCAAATTCTCTCTTCAGCCTGTGTTAAGAGCCTCCAAAAATAAAAACTGTTATAAAAATAGGGACCCCTATAACACAGGGAATAACATTAGGAACAGTGGGGGTCCATAGGGATCCAATTGTTATAAGTTAGGATGCCACAGGGGCCCATAGCAACCTATAGTATGAGTTAACAATTCATTGTCATGGAGTTTCTTAGGGTAGTAGAAAACATAAGGACTCCCAAGTTGTGTATTATATATGGGCCCCATGTTTTGAGGGGATCACAATCCATAGTGACTAGAGGGACATAGGTCGAGATAGATAGATAGATACAATAGATAGACAGATAGATACGATAGATAGATAGATAGATAGATACTGTAGATAGATAGATAGATAGGGATATGTGAGGATGTTAGGGTTAGTGTAGTGTGTACAAGTTACATGGTAGGTAGCATTGTGTGGAGTTGCTAAGGTGACTAATAAGTTTCACTCAGACAGAGAATCCTACTGACCTTTTTTTTTTGCATGAGCCATGTAATTGCTCTACAAAAAATGTTTTCTCTTGATGGATTAAAATAAGATTTCAGAACATGACACTTTTCCCGTCCCTTCTGTAGGCATAGCAGCTTGCAAGTATATGTGCAATTCTTGCTTGTTCTGCCCTTTAACAACTCCCTGTTGCCATGATAATTAAGTATTACTATCATGATAGCTTCCATTTACTAGCAGAATTTCCCTATACATGATTATATATATGATAGATACATTGCTGTTTATGCTGTTAGTTTGTTGCATACTTCAGAAACATCTGACGTTAATGCTAATCTACAGTGATCCTTTAAGAGTATAAATAGAAAACAAACTATAAGTGGATTTCCCTTACAAGTAAAGGCTGATAAATTGCAGAGTGCACTAATTGTGTCCAGGTGAGAAGGCAGAAGTTAATATAAACAGGAGAAGGGGCCAACTTGTGAGCTTGCGAACATTTTTAGTATCAAGTGCAATTCTAGTAAAAGCGTAGGAGTTTAAATAAAAGGAGGGACTTCAATGAAAAGGGAGGGCAGATTTATAGTGCAATGAAGGAAAACTTTATACAAATATATTATTTTATATTCTTTATTTTCCCCACTGAATTTTTGTAGACAATAATAATAATTATGAGTCAGTCCAGTGTACATCCTGTCATATGTATGCAATACTGGAACAGATGATACAGGGTCCATACCTCTGTGAGAGGTGTAAGCATGTTGCCTCTCTGGAAGCTCAAATTGGACATCAGGAGAGGAGAATTGCAGCACTTAGTGATATTGCTCCACTGGAAAGGCGGTTGGTGCTCACTGAGCACAGTTTAGCTGGACCTAGCATGGAGGGTGGAGCTGGTGCTAGTGAGGATGTCCAGGAAGGTAGCTGGGTTACAGTTAGAAGGGAAATCAGCGGGAACAGGAGGAGGCAGGCCAAATCTGAGTTAGCAAACACCAACAGATTTGCCAGATTGAGGGAAACTGTTGGGGATGTCCATTCAGGAATGGCAATGCCAGATAGAGCTGTTCCCTCTAACAGCCGGGAGAACAGTTCTACTGGAGGAGTGGGAGGGCAGAATAGGCAGAGCAACAGACAGGTTTTGGTGGTTGGGGACTCTATTATTAGGAAGGTAGACAGGGTGATTTGTCACCCAGATCGGGTTCGTCATGTTGTGGATTGGGTAGACAAATTATTGGGAGTGCCTGGAAATGAACCGGCGGTCGTGGTACATATTGGTACCAATGACAAAGTTAGTGGAAGATGGAGTGTCCTAAAGAATGATTTTAGAGAACTAGGTAATAAGCTGAAGGCAAGGACCTCCAAGGTAGTATTTTCTGAGATACTACCAGTGCCACGTGCTATCCCAGGGAGGCAGAAGGAGCTTAGGGAGGTTAATGCGTGGCTAAAGATGTGGTGCACTAAGGAGGGGTTTGGGTTTTTAGACCACTGGGCTGACTTCTCACTTCGGTACAATCTCTACAGCAGAGATGAATTTCACCTTAATGATGAGGGAGCTTTTGTGCTAAGGGATAGGATGGCAGAAAGGCTGTAGGAGTTTTTAAACTAGAAGGGGGGGGGCTAGATATAAGTAATGTGGTAGAAAGTGTAGAGGGTATAAGGGATGAATTAACAACTCATAGGGGAGGAGATGGGGGAGGGGGAGGATAGTCAATAGGGAGGTAGTACTAAGTAACTCAAGTACTACCTTTGTCAAATAATTGGTTAACACAGGAAGTAATCTAAAAGAGGTTGGAAAAAAATAAATGTTAATAAAGCCCCAGGTCCTGATGAAATACATCCACGGGTACTGGTGGAACTGGGTTCTGTAATAGACAAACCATTATATTTAATTTTTCAAGATTCACTCAACACAGGGTCTCTACCAGATGACTGGAGAAAAGCAAATGTGATACCTATATTTAAAAAGGGAGCAGAGCAAATCCAGGAAATTATAGACTAGTGAGCCTCACTTCTGTAGTGGGGAAGCTTTTAGAAGGGTTAATAAGGGATAATATACAAGAGTATGTCTACATGAACAAGATTATAAGTAGGAGTCAACATGGATTTATGAGGGATAGGTCATGTCAAACAAATCTAATTAGTTTCTATGAGGAGGTTAATAGGAACCTGGATCAAGGCAACTCAGTGGATGTAGTCTTTTTGTATTTTGCAAAGGCTTTTGATACAGTGCCACATGGGAGACTATAGTGCAAACTAAGAGATACAGGAATTGCAGTAAATATCTGCACATGGATTGAGAGCTGGCTAAAAGACAGGAAGCAAAGGGTTGTTGTAAATGGAACATACTCCGATTGGACTAATGTGGTAAGGGGTACCTCAGGGTTCAGCATTAGGTCCTCTCCATTTTAACATATTTATTAATGACTTAGAGGTGGTATTGGAGTGTGGTGTCTCCATTTTTGCTGATGACACAAAGTTGTGCAAGGTAATTAAATCAGATAATGATGTGTTTTTTGAGGAATGGGCATCTAAATTGCAGATGAGATTTAATACGAATAAATATAAAGTTATGCATCTGGGAAGGAAAAATAGCCATGCAATTATAATCTTAATGGAGCAAATCTAGGTTTATCAGATATTGAAAGGGATTTGGGAGTGCTTGTGGACAACCACCTAGGTAACAGTGATAAAAGCCAAGCAGCAGCTGCCAAAACAAATAAAATATTAGCATGTATTAAGAAGGGTATAGAAGCCAGGGAAGCAAATATAATTCTGCCACTATGCAAATCTCTAGTATGCCCTCATTTGGAATAGGGAGTCCAATTTTGGGCACCACTTCATAAAAAGGACATTTTAGAGCTGGAAAAGGTACAGAGGAGGGCAACAAAACTAATAAGGGGAATGGAGGGGCTAAGTTATGAAGAAAGACTAACCAAATTAAACTTATTTTCTCTAGAAAAAAAGGCATCTAAGAGGAGATATGATTACCTTATATAAATACATCCAGGGTCAGTATAAAGATTTGTCAAGGGAGCTTTTTTGTGCCAAGAGGTTTTCAACTGACAAGAGGACATCCCTTGAGGTTAGAAGTAAAAAATGTCCACCTTAAAGAAAGAAAAGGGTTCTTCACAGTAAGGGTGGTTAATCTGTGGAATTCTCTACCAGAGGAGGTGGTGATAGCGGATTCGATAGATTACTTTAAAAGCAGACTAGATTTATTTCTAATTAAAAAGGGAATTCAGGATTATCATGGATAATTAGCGAGACAGTATTGATCCAGGGAGAAATCCGATTGCCAGTATCTGGGGTCAGGAAGGAATTATTTTTTCTTTTCCCTTTGAGATGATTCGTCTCACTTGTTTTTTTTTCTGTTTGCCTTCATCTGGATTAATTCATAATTAAAAATAAAATAAAAAAAATAATTAAATAATTGATTAACAATTACCGTACATACTCGAGTATAATCCAAGTTTTTCAGCCCTTTTTTTAAGGCTAAAAAGGACCACCTCGTGTCTCTCTACCCCCCCTTGTCTCTCTAACCCCCCGTGTCTCCCTAACCCCCTCCGTGTCTCTCTAACCCCCATGTCTCTCTAACCCCCCCGTGTCTCTCTAACCCCCCTGTGTCTCTCTACCCCCCATGTCTCTCTAACCCCCCATGTCTCTTTCCCTCCCCCTCCTCTTCCTCAACCCCCCCTCCTCATTCTAAACCCCCCTCCTCACTTTACCCCTCTAAATACCTCCCCGTCTCCCTTCCCCATCACTTACCTCCATCTGCAGCTGCTCCTCCGCTCCTCCATGCTTCTTCCTGCGTTGGGACCCAGTAAATGCTAATGACGTGATGTCACATGCGCGCCACGTCATTAGCATTGGCGGGGTCAAGACGCAGGAAGGAGCGTGGAGGAGTGGAGGAGCAGCTGCAGATGGAGGTAAGTGAGGAGAAAGGGAGAGGGGGAGGTATTTAGAGGGGTAAAGTGAGGAGGGAGGTTTAGGATGAGGAGGGGTAAAGTGAGGAGGGGGTTTTAGGATGAGGATGAGGATGGGGGGTTTAGGATGAGGATGGGGGGTTTAGGATAAGGATGGGGAGGGTTTAGGATGAGGATGGGGAGGGTTTGGGATGAGGATGGGGAGGTTGAGGATGAGTATGGGGAGTTGAGGAGGAGAATTGGGGGTGTTGAGGATGGGGGTGTTGAGGATGGGGGGGTTGAGGAGGGGCATTGAGGATGAGGATGGGGGGGTTTAGGATGAGGATGGGGGGTTTAGGATGAGGATGGGGAGGGTTTAGGATGAGGATGGGGGGGTTGAGGATGAGGATTGGGGGTTGAGGATGAGAATTGGGGGTGTTGAGGATGGGGGTGTTGAGGATGGGGGGGTTGTGGAGGGGCATTGAGGTTGAGGAGGGGGGCTGAGGAGAGAGGTTTTGGAGGGAGGCTGAGGAGAGAGGTTGAGGAGGGAGGTTGAGGAGGGAGGTTTAGGATGAGGATTGGGGGTTGAAGAGGGGGGGATTGAAAATTGAGGTTTTGGGAGATCCCGGAGCCCGTAAGTGAGGTTGCAAGCTATTATGCTATTGAATTGGCGTATTACTGCGGGCTCGGAACAAGTTGAAAAAAAGACTTGAAAAATCAGCACCAATCAAACTCGAAACTTACAGCCTCCAAAAGCCTTTTGTAACGGCTACCCCGGTAGTGAGAGGGTACCAGCCGTTGGAGACGTCCTTTTCCCTGACAAGCTGCTGTGTAAAAGTGAAGTTGGTATAATCCCATCCAAGAGTTCCAGAGGGAGAGTCAGGTTCAGCATTAAATATCCATATAGAAGCACTGCACAGTCTCAGAAGCCCAGACCACCCATATTGGACGACACTTTCTTGGGAGTCAAAAAATACTGTCTTTATTTTGTTGTACAGAGATATATATACACATCTCTTCCCAAAGGCAATACACATCCACCATAGTTGGCCACATAATACACATAGAGGGACAATAGGTGGGTCACACCCCCCTGAGGATACCTGGCAACTTTGATACAATCAGACATTGATTAGATCATCCTTCCCTTTGTTCCATCTTCACAATGTGAACACTTCACACAATGGACCTCTCTTGCTTATGATGAGCCCTTGTAATAGGATTATCTATTATGGCAAGGTCTGCAATAGTCTGGGCTAATATTCTGCAGAGCATAAACCAACATACATACAGTATAACAGTAGGATCATATTTTAACCAAGAATTAAATAACCATAAAACAGGGTAAAACAGTGATGGGTTCCGTTACACCTTTAATCTTTCACTTTCGCAAGTCTAAAATCGCAAATCGCTATTCAATTGCTCAATTTCCCCAAAGCCGCAAATGTATTCACACCCGTAAACGGCAAATGAAGGAGAAAATCCTACGAGTGCTACAGAGGACCTGCAAGGGGGTAAACATCTATTCGTAGCACTGTAAGGCAAATAAAAAATCAATCCTGCACTGTAAATAACTGGGAAAGCAATGCTAGACACTAGATTAAATTACACAACAGTCTCAAGCTCGCAAATCAACAAGAAATTAGATTTATTGTTTAAATTTCATTTCGGGGTTAAATCGATCTCAGGTATCAATGAGTTAATACGTATCAGGCCACCCATATCGACTAGAACAGTATTGGCATTCATTTCCATAATTCTTTATTTTGCGGGTTTGCGGGTCTGATCGCATATCGGACCCCCAAACCTAATTGATTGACATGTAACCTCCCTGTTTTACTGCCATAATACTGTCAGTCTCATTTTCTATTGGCTGATTCGAAATGGGAGGTTGCGGGCTTGCTTAATTGATCATGTTCCCGCCCTGAACTGCTACAACCCAGTGCATGGTTTATGGTTTTGGCTTGGGGCCCGCAACTTGCAGTCTTGAGCAATTGAATAGCATTGCAATCGGAGACGAACGGGAGCCCGCAACACACCCGCAGGCATTGGGATGTCTGTGATCGAGTTGCGGGCTTTAAATTGAATATGGCTCTCAGTCTCCACAGGATAAGTACCAGGAACATATAAGAATGCACTATATACTTTAACGGATTGACAGGAATAGGTTAGGGCTAGAGGTCCTAAGAATGCTTGATTTTTCAATAACCACTCTATTTGTTCTTCTCACAACTTTCTGTATTTGTGCTCACCTAACATTTACTTACCAACCTTTGCTCACCCACCCTCTACTGGGTTCGGAACGAAGCAATTCATTCTTTGATTACTGTGTCCCTGCCAAAGCATACATTTTTAGAGTATATCTAAGCTGGGATCAGCTACTTACGCTGCTTACCCATCCTCCTAGTGCCAATCACCATCCAAATAATTTAAACTACCCACATCCTTTGCCTACTCGCCCCCTGTGCCCCTTTAGCATTCCCGGCATAAGCGTAATGATCCTTATTTGGTGGAGGCTCTAGTGGTTGCCTGTTTGCAGGTCAACGGGCA
Organism: Discoglossus pictus; assembly: GCA_027410445.1. Taxonomy (NCBI): domain Eukaryota; kingdom Metazoa; phylum Chordata; class Amphibia; order Anura; family Alytidae; genus Discoglossus; species Discoglossus pictus. Next base: position 224,201,159 of record CM050169.1, read on the forward strand.
CAATCTAATCCCATTTACAATGACATTATCCAAGCCAAAATTAAGCCAACTGTTTTTTATGATAAGGCACCAGGGGGTGGCATCAAAACTCACGCACTCTTGCTTTTATATTCTAACTAGAATCAAGCCTGCTAGAACTCGCTCACCCAGGGCTCAGCCACTTCCACACCTCCAGAAGGAGAAGCCGCTCCTCACTCCCTCCTCGACAGCTCGCCGGAAAGGTAAGGCTAATTCAGCATATCTGACAGACACCTTATTAATTTACCCATGCCCATAACAGTACTCACTCATAACGTGAAGGGCTTTAACTCTCCTTTCAAGCGGAGGAAGGCCTTTTTATACTATAAGACTTACAAACCATCTGTAATATTCCTACAGGAGACCCACTTCGCTAGGCATAAGACCCCTACATATCTTAATAAAGATTTCCCTCAAATCTTCCATTCCACCCACACTTCAAAAAAAGAGGGGGTAGCAATATTGCTACATAGGAACCTCCAATTCCAGTTAACATCCAAACTGGTAGACCGTGAAGGGTACTTTATCATAATAAAAGGTACGCTCTTGGGAAACACGATTTCTCTGGCTTCCTTTTATGCCCCCACAACGGCACCACATAAGGCCCTAATAAGATTTTTAAGGGCACTGGAAGGGGGGGACTGGGGGAACTTAGTGGTAGGAGGGGATTTCAATTTAGTCTTAGACCCAAAGGCGGACAAATCTAGGGCTCCAGTGAGTGACCGATTCTCCAACAAAATTAGACAAATTAAGAAACTCCTGCACTCTGTTAGCCTGGTAGATGCCTGGAGGGGACTTCATCCGAGAGGGAAAGAGTTTACTTTTTACTCACCCACACATGGCTCCTACTCGCGCATTGACACTATTTACATTAGCAGCTCACTTCTTGACAGCTCACACAGAGCGACCATAGTGCCTTGCACTTGGTCCGACCATTCAGCAGTTTTATTGGAAGTGGACCTGGGAAGCCAATTCAGCATACCTTACACCTGGAGGCTGAATGAATACCAAATCTCACTGCCTTCAACTCAGGAGCAGATAGAGAGAGAGTTGCTAGACTTCTTTGGGTCCAATGCGGGCAGGGAGACGGGAGCGTGATGGGTTTGGATGGCCCATAAAGCCTTTATAAGAGGAGTGTGCATCAAATTGGCTTCTCAGTTCAAAAAACAGAATCTACAAAGGGAGAGAGATCTGGCGAGCAAATTGGCACGACTGGAGCATCGAAATCAGCTCTCCCCCTCCTCCTCCCTGAGAACAGAGATAGACAAGACGAGGCTGGAGCTAGATAGCGTATTGTCCATAAGAACGGACAAGGCACTGAGACGGACGCAGCATTTGTTTTACAATAAAGCAAACAAACCGGATAAATTGTTAGCCAGAAGCCTGAGAGCAAAGTACGCCCAATCAAGGATTTCCCAAATCAGGAATAAAGATTGCGACCTCATATATAGCCAAAATGCACTACAAAAAGTTTTTAGGGAATATTACCAAAATATATACTCCACTAAACAGGTGGCCATGGAAAATAACATTGCTTCTTACTTAAACTCACTGGACCTTCCTCAGATTTCGCCCGCTGACTTACACTCTCTAAATAAGGAAGTTACTATCAAGGAAGTTCTAGAAGCGATTAAGGAACTAAAACTAGGAAAATCCCTGGGCCCAGATGGGTTCACCAATATCTACTATAAGAAATTCTCAACACTTCTGGCTCCTCATCTATGTAATCTCTTTAACTCGATACTGAGAGGGGAGATTACCCACCCAGAACTAAACCATGCTGACTTAACAATATTCCCAAAGAGGGCAGAGATCAGAGAGATGCCAAGAACTATAGACCTATCTCACTGCTTAATGGGGATGTCAAGTTGCTTGCCAAGATCTTCTCTCAAAGGATCTCAATATTCCTTCCCTCCTTGATTCACAAAGACCAGTCAGGGTTCATCCCGCACAGGCAAACTGGCGACAACATCAGGAGAACTCTAAATGTCATCCATTTGGCTAGGTCTAGGGGGTCTCCAGTCTGCCTGCTTGCATTGGACATAGAGAAAGCGTTTGACACCTTAGAGTGGCCCTTTCTATTTGCCACGTTAGCAAAGTTTGGGTTTGAAGGCAACTTCTTAAACTTATTACACACTTACTACACTCTACCCAAGGCCACTTTAAAATTACCAGGCTCCCAGACGGCTAGTATAATATAGAGAGAGGCACGGACAGGGGTGCCCTCTGTCCCTGCTGCTCTTTGCTTTGGCCATAGAGCCCTTGGCACAGGCGATAAGAGCAAACTCCTCTATAGAGGGGGTGCGGGTGGGACATCAGCATCTAAAATGTTCTTTGTTTGCTGATGACCTACTGTGCACTCTCTCGAATCCTGGCTCCTCCATAGACGCCCTACTGGGCACAATCAATGAATATAGCACTCTCTCTGGACTGAGATTGAATCATAGCAAGACAGAAGCCTTAAGTGTGGGCATTCCTGGGGACATCTTGGACCAACTAAAAAAGGTACACAACTTTCTATGGCCTGCCTCTTACATTAACTATCTAGGGATAAAGTTGACTAACTCACTAGTGGATATTTATAAAACCAATTACCCACCCCTATTTAAGACTCTTCGAAGGGACTTAGACAGCTGGACAAAAAGGCAGATTTCGTGGACGGGCCGAATAGCCACGGTCAAGATGAACATCTTGCCGAGGCTGCTTTATCTGGCCAGGACTCTGCCGGTCTAAACTAATAACAGGGAATTGGCACAGTTTCAAGCCCAGGTCTTTAGATTTGTTTGGAGGAATAGACCTCCTAGGATCGCCAGACATACTATGTATAAACATAAGTCTAGAGGGGGATTATCCTGCCCTAATTTCAATACCTACTTTAGGGCAGCTCAAATTGCCTCTATACCGTTGATACATTCTACCACCCTACAGCCCAATTGGGTTTTTATTGAAGAGCTACAAATGGCCCCATTAAATTGGGAAATCATTTTATGGGCTCCGAGTTCGCACACGTTTGACTCCCAAATCCATAACCCTATAACTAAATTTACGCTGAAAATATGGAAATGGGCTAGGAAGGAACATAAGCTGATTCACCCCGTATCACCTCTTACTTCAATCTTTACATCAACCTCTCTAACGACCACCCTCACAGCTGACTCTAAAGCATTCTGGATTACACACAATTTAGACAAACTTGAGGCATGGTTTGAGGGCGACAGAATTATTTATTGGGCAGAAATGAACAGGAAAATAGGGATACCACACCAAGAAATGTTTAACTACATCAAAATTAGACATTGGGTTGAGGAGATACATAGGATTCATGGCCCGCCCAAAGAATAGTGGATGTCAATAAAATGTAAAAACACAAACTTAATTGGAGGAACCTTAGGATCACTATACACTATGTTTAATGCCCCAAAGGCTTTGTGGAAGCCTGCTTACACATTGAAATGGGAGATAGACATGCAACAAAACTGGGAGGGGGACAAATGGGCGGAATCCTTTCTGAGCCTATCTAAGGGCTCATATAACTATAGCTTGCTAGAAACCTCATTGAAAATCTTACACCGGGCATACATGACTCCTGCCAGGCTAAATAAGCTATCTCCAACAACTTCAGATAGGTGCTTTAGAGGATGCCAGGGAAGGGGAGACTTTATTCATACGTGGTGGAAATGTCCTAGAGTGGCTCATATTTGGATTGAAACTACCAAATTAGCTTCACAATTTCTTAAATCTCCCCTAGAACCATCAATCTCGACTTGTCTGTTGGGAATTCACTAATAAGGGGAACAAATTGGCCCAAATGATTTTTTTAGCCGCCAAAAATATAATTGCTAGAAGATGGAAAAGCAGTCATATCCAATTTCAGGAAGTCATAAACAAAATAAATTATCTTTGCATTAACGAAAGAATGACTCACACTTTGTTGGACACTCACCACATTTACCTAGAAATTTGTGGACCTTGGATTCAGTCTCCAGATAGCACATTGTAAGGTCTGGACAGGAAAGAACATTACATTTTGGCTAACAGCGGTGGCTTGTCCGGGGAGTGGAGTGTGGAGCGGACTGGAACGGGTAGAGCTGGGAAGCGGACAGGCAACTCATCTAGACGACAAAAGGTACTGAGGGTGGCACGGGAGATCATAGGAATGGATGCAGTGAGGAATACTTAGGAGTGGAACTTTAATTGTGTATTTACTTAAAACCATCACCAAAAAAGGAAAAAATGTGAGATATCTGGCTGAATGATTGTTTATTGATATGAATACTATATTTTAATAACAATAGACACAATTATCTCAATAATTTCAGTTAACAGATGTTTGCAATGTAATTCTTTGTTATGTAACATGAAAGCTGTTGAATAAAAAATCTTTGAAACAAAAAAAAAAAAAAAATGCACTATATACATATAGCCTTATTAAATTCCAGCCTTGTAGACATGAGGCTTCTACTTAAACCCTACGTGCTGCAAATTGTGAAAATTTGCTCTGCTGCGAGCAACATGTGAGCTACGCAGCAGGGCCGTCCGTATTAACAAAGAGAAAATGTATATGAGAAGCGCCAGCCTGCGAGATGATCTTGCAGGCTCCGACACCTCCTCAATTGCTGAGGGGTCCTGAATGGGACCTCCGCGACAGTCCCACATTTAAGCCCTGTCGTGGGGGGTACTCCAACTACACCCCCGGCACCTAAAATTAACCCCCCTCTATGCTAGGGGTCCCCATCAGGACCCCGAAAGTGACCCGCATTACCCACTGGCTGCAGGGGTCCAGAGGGACCCCCGCAGCCCCCCCCCCCACATTAACCCCTTGCAGCAGGGGGGTTCCAGTTCGGCATAAACTTTTAAATTTCCTGCCACGCAGGTCTTCAAGGTTCTGAAAGGACCAGCGGTAAAAAATATTAACCCCTGCCACGGGGGGTACAATAAGTACCCCCCCAGGCAAATCAAATGAACCCCATTATTCATGAGGCTCTAAACAGACCCCCATAAGCCCTAATTAACCCTTTCACTCATGGGGGTCAATACAGACCCCCATAAGCCTTAATTAACCCTATACCTGATGGGGCTCTATACAGAGCCCCATGAGCACTTAATTAACCCTGTCACTCATGGGGGTCAATACAGATCCCCATAAGCCCTTAATCGGTCCTTTCAAACAGAAGAAAAACTGCCTTTTGCGAGGACCGAGGGAAATATGAGGGATCATTTAATGAGGCTCATAGTATGTATAAAAAGCGTATGTTAGAGATTGGCAAAAAGCAGATGTGGTATTTAAAAAAAAAGGAAGATAGAGCGAAACCAGGGAACTATAGACCTTTAAGCCTGACATAGTTATTGAGGAAGTTATTAGAAAGGCTGCTAAGGTAGTATATTAAGAGATATATCCATATTAATAACATTATATGAGGGAGTCAAAATGGTAGGAACTTGGAACAAGGCAATTCAGTTGATTTGGTTTGGAAAGGTAACTGAGATTCAATACAGACAAATGTAAAATGAGAGTGCTAATGAGCATGTCAGTTAAGTACACTAGTTAGAGCATTCATATCATAGTGAAACCATTTCATACACACGGGCAATCTGGCAAACCAGGGAAAGTTATATGTTTAGTAAAAGATTGTATGCAAAGTATACAGCTGCCTCCTTACGGCACAGCTTTACTGGCAGAATCTGTTGATGTATGATGTACTTCCTGTCATAAATATGGGCCTTGGGAAAGCCAGCAATTCAACAAAAAAAATAACAATTAATCTTTTTTTAGATCTCCAGAGGAGATCTAAAAGGATTGAACTTGATGGACTAAAAATCTTTTTTTCAAACTCAATTAATATGTAACTTTTTTAATCACACTAAATTCAAAAAGTAATGTGTACTGATATGTACTTCTTAAAATTCATTGCTGAACCATTACAAAATGGCCTGCTAATAAATTCTTCTCATGGAGACATATTAGATGATCAAATTCCTCAACATGTTCAATTTTTTATTATTGCTTCCGAAAATATTAATTCAAATATGAATCATATATTAATGATTAAATATTACCATTCATTTAAATTAGTAACATTTTTAAAACGAATAATTAGTGCAGTATTGTATTTAATTTATATTCTTTTAACTAATATGCACATTTTGTACTGCTCAAAATCTCTATGAACACTTGATTTCAGTCACAATAGTCTCACATTGCATTTTCCTGCTGAGTTTCTTTGTAAGCATTTACTGCATTTGTTGCATCTGAAAGATGGCATTTTATAATGTACCACAGTGTGTTTTCTTTTTTTAATGATTCTCTCAAGGTAGAACAAAATGTTTAGCTGATCTAGAGGCTTGTCCCTGTCAGCCAATGAGCAGTAATATAGATGTTTTAGTAGATGCCAATGACATCTACAGATGTATGTATGTTCTGTGCACTCCCTGTTAAATTGAATAAAGTTTAAACAGATTTTACTAGATTTTTTCATGAAAAAAACAACTCTGGTCATGTTTAAAGTTGCCCTTTTAAATTCATGAAAAAAGGAATTGTGTTCCATGTCCCTTTAAATTGACCTCATTCATTAGATTCTCAATCCCTGTCAGGGCACTGGCAGGGGCATACCAACTGGGTTGATAGGGGGACAAATCCCCCCAATTTATATGAATAGGGGGTTAAAAAATGTTGAAATTAAAGTTAACCATGCATTACCAGAGTTTGCACAGTGGAGCAGTATGTCTATCCCAGGTAAAGCATTTTTAACAACCCTGGGAGGATGCAATGGGCAGCCAGGGCTCCGGCTACCTGGTAAGAGCAGCAAAAAGAGTACACAAAGGTATATGTTATTCAACATAGGAATTACAAAATGGCTAGTATACTTTTTAAGGCATGTGTTTTTGCACCAAAACCTTTGTATTTATTTTTTTATTTTGCTCTTGTAATATAATCAGTTGATTCATATCTTTCCAACTTACTTCTACTCTTTGTTCTTTATTCTGTTTTCTTTTTCAATCTTCAATTTTTCCCATCTCATTTTCTACTTCCTCTTTCTGCTGTCTGCTTCTTGCTCTTCAGTAATTGCACTTCCTTTCCTCTTCTTTTCATTCATCACCCTTCCATCAACCACACTATATTCCCATAGTAATGTTTCATGTAGTGATTAAAATCAGAGGAGGGAGGCAGTGATATGATAGTGAGGTGGGAGGAAGCCTGTGTTTTGCAATGGTATGATAGTGAGGAGGGAGGAAGCCTGTGTTATGCAATGATATGATAGTGAGGAGGAAGGAGGCCTGTGTTATGCAGTGATATGATAGTGAGGTTAGAGAAAGCATGTTTTATGCAGTGGTATGATAGTGAAGTGAGAGAAAGTATGTGTTATACAGTGATATGATAGAGAGGAATGAGTAGCCTATGCTATGCAGTTATATGATAGTGAGGACAGAGAAAGCCTGTGTTATGCAGTGATGTGATAGTGAGGTTGGAGGAATCCTGTGTTAAAGAAGAGGAGGGGCACTAGCACTGATCCTTGGGGTACGTGTATAGTCAGAGGGTGAGGCAAAGTAACTTTAGGTTATTGTAATACACACATGAAAGATTGTACTTACAAAACATATAGCCACAGGGTATCAGATTAATCAGGTTATCTACTTAATTCTAAAAAGTCAGTTATCTGCCATAATACATGCATTAAAAAAAAATAGATTCTAATTGTTTTATGCTTAATAATTGACTGTTTTTAGTATTCAGTAGATACTACTTATTTATACTTTGTAAGTGCAATATTTATGCATGTATTAAAATAATTCAAACTTACTTTACCATACATATTGTTTTCCTTTTTACCCACTCCTCATCAAGTTGATTTACTTACTCTTCAGGGAGGTCCCTCAAAGTCTTCAGGAGAGCAGCTCATCTTTCATCCATACCAGACTTGGACTAGTACCATTAGAATTGAGGGAGAATCTGTATTGCCTCAGATCTTCCATTGGTGGTAGATAAGTACCATTTATTTGTTTATTTATTATACCAGTTGTGCGCCCCTGTTGTATGTAGTTTTTTTTGTCTCTTTAAACATTATCCCCCCCACCCAGATTTTTTGGGGCTCCTACTCACAAGGTCAACGGCATTTCTATGTGATAAACACCCTATTTAAACATACTTGGGGACTATCTAAATGAGCTCACCATATATTTTTCTTGAGCTGTTCGTTTCTCTGTCTATTTATGTGCATTTGGTAAAAATATTCACCACCCTCTAAATATTATATCTGACCGCTTCTCCTAGAATTCCTCTGAGAAGGAGTGATCAGCTCCCTCTAATCATAGTATTATGTGAATTAACTAACTATAGTATGAGATTTCAGTTGAGTTGCCGATGGAACCAATGGAATTTCTCCTCTGTTTATTCCACTGTAGAGCTGAAAAACATGGCACTCTACTGGGCCAAATGCTTATAAAACATGCCACAGTCTTGGCATTTTGTATTTATTGAAGACTTGGAGAACTATTGAAGGTGTTGAATAATTGTACATAAACCAATAAGAATGAAGAGATGCTTCAAAAAAATTAATAATACTCAACAACTCAAGTTTACTAGATAAGATACTTCTTATGGATAATGTAATGAGCTAGATAATATCCGCATGATCTGGATAATTTTCTCATTGTTCATACATTATCGTATGTTTCTAACATTCCCCAACCTTTTTTTTGATAATGTCAGCTTTAAGTAAAAGTAGAGGAACAGATAAATATTAAAGGAGCTAAGTGGCACTTAATGGTGGACGGTGGACCTACAAAATCATATAGAAGTGGATATCTAAAACTGATGCTTGAAAACAAATGGATTCTCTTCTATTGTTAATAGGTGTTCCAGTGATATATTTTCTAAAGTAATCCAATAGAATATTCACCCGTCCCACATGATTCAATTCTTCCTTGGAAGTAATCTATCCAGTGGTGTGCTTGAATCCTCCAAGGCTAACAAATAGATAGATGAACAACAGAGGTATAAGGAAGAACTCATAGATCACAAATGGTGTTCTAACATTTGAAATGTTCGTTGTTACACTAATGTGGTGCTACATACAATATCATTGATAAAACAAGCATTAAAGCAACCATATTGTTTCATCTTTAGACTCCCTCATGGATAACGGTTGCATGACACGTAAACTATACATACTAGAAAAATAATAGTAGAAAGGACAACCACTCCTGAAAATGGGAGTGTAATAAGGATAGTGTTGACCAATATCTAGTGGTTTCATTAAAATCAAGAATCTCATTGGCCTAAATATTAAGATCATTAAACTAATGTACATGATCTTATTAAACAACATTGGTGGTTGGAAGTGAATTGATAAGTAACATACCGAATATGAATAGAGATTCAGACTGGGGCATATTCATTTTTATGGGGGATAATTAAAGTAAATGCTGGTTAACTCATTACAAGCTACGTTAATAGCCATTTGCAGTTATATGTATTTATATGTATACGTTTAATTTTTCATTGCAATTATTTGACTATAATTTATACAGAAGAACTTAAAGTTATGCTTGCTAATTATTAATGATGACCTCACTTTTTTATGTGATATCCAACACATAATTACATAGTTACATAGTAATTAAGGTTGAAAAAGGCTTTTAATCCATCAAGTTCAACCTTTTAAAATCACCTCTGATCCACAGTATGTAGATTAATTGTTAATTGTTAATTGATCCAGAGTAAGGCAAACAGAAAAAAAAACATAAGTGAAACTCTGCCAAATGTCTCAAAAGGAAAAAAGAAATCCTTCCTGACCCCAGATACTGGCGGTCGGATTCCTCCCTGGATCAATACTCTCTCTCTATCTAACCAGGATAACCCTGTATGCCCTTTTTAGTTAAAAATATATTCATTCCTTTTTTTAAAATTAACTATCGAATCTGCTGTCACCACCTCCTTTGGAAGAGAATTCCACAGATTACCCACCCTTACTGTGAAGAACTTTTTTCATTATTTAAGGCAAATCATTTTACTTTTAACCTCAAAGGATGTCCTCTTGCCAGTTGAAAACCTCTTGGCACATAAAGTTCACTTGGCAAAGCCTTATTGACTCCATATGGTAATCACATAAGTTTAATTTGGTTAGTCTATCTTTATAACTTAGCCCCTCCATTCCCTTTATTAGTTTTGTTGCCCTTCTCTGTACTTTTTTCCAGCTCTAAAATGTCCTTTGTATGAAGTGGGGCCTAAAATTCGTATTAAATCTCATCTGCCATTTAGTTGCGCATTTCTCTAATTTAGGCAAATCCCTTTGGAGGGAAAGTAGATCATGTTCTGATTTAATTACCTTGCACCATTTTGTGTAAACAGCAAAAATGGAGACAATACTTCCAATTCCAAGGCATTAATAATATATTAAAAAGGAGAGGACCTAATACTGAACCATGAGGAACCCCACTTTCCATATTAGTCCAATCTGAGAATGTTCCGCTTTCCCTTGGCTTCCTCTCTTTTAGCCAACTCTCAATCCATGAGCAGATATTTACTGCAATTCCTAGATCCCTTAGTTTGCACAATAGTCTTCAGTTTGGCACTTTATCAAAATCCAAAAAGACTACATCCACTGAGTTGCCCTGATCCAAGTACCTACTAACCTCCTCATAGAAACTAATTAGATTTGTTTGACATGACCTATCCCTCATAAATTCAAATAGTTGACTCCTACTTATATGGTCTTGAAAAATTAGGTATAATGGTTTGGTTATTACAGAACCCAGTTTCCTCAGTGGATGTATTCCATCAGGACCCGGGGCTTTATTAACATTTATTTTTTCCAACCATTTTTGAAGTTCTTCCTGCATTAACCAGTTATTTGGTGAAGGAAGTGTAGCCCCATTATGTTGCAGTGACCCAACCACTGGTACCTCCCTTGTGTATACCGAAGAAAATAACCTATTTAGCTCATCTGTCTTTTCCTGGTCACTAATTATCAGACGGCCTGTGTCACATTGTAATGTTCCTATAGCTTCCTTCCTGGCCTTCTTCTCAATAATATATTTCAAAAATATTTTAGGGTTAGTCTTACTCTCTTTTGCAACTAACTTTTCATTTTCTATTTTAGCCAGTCTAACAGCCCTTTTGCTGCCTTGTTGATTTCCTTGTACTCACGTAAAGCAGTCTCTGTCCCCTCTTGTTTGCATAATTTAAATGCCTGTTTTTACTCTGTATCTTGTTCTTTAAATCATTGTTAAGTCACTACTTCTACTTTTATTTTTGTATATGGTGATAAGTATATATATTTATTATGTATGGATTTGAACGTTGTCCATTTATGGTCAGTATTTTTACCTGTCAGTTCTCTGTCCCAGTCTATACCTTGTATTGCTGCCCTTAGACCGTTAAAATCTGGCTTTCAAAATTAAGTTTTATGAGATTTTAATTGTTGTGTTTTTTTTTTACTGTGTGCATCATCCCAAGATACTCTTGCAGATATGATTTGCCTCTCTGCATGATTTAAAGGATCATTTCCCCCCCTGTGCAGTCTCATGTCTGATGCTGTTTGTCTCCCCAGCATGTACTGTCTGTTTATTCAACTATGGACAAACACATTTTCACCTCTGTTGTGCACATTACTCAATGCTGCACCTGAGCTGATTATGGTCATACGGAGGGGGTGTGGTAGGTGCAGTGTTGCGTATATGGATCGCACATAGTGTGTGACGTGAGCTGTGCGATCAAACATTAAATGCATTCAACTGAGACAGTGACAAGCTGGTCTGTGAGCTTAACCCCGCCTGAACAAAAACAAAATTCTCAGCATCCAAACACAAACCTAAAACAACACACTTACTTGTAGTTTCATATTATGTTATATATCTGCACAAACTCCTGTGATTAGATGTACTAATTGGTGTAATATTAGAGAACTCTTGGAGATGTCAAATCTTAGTGTTTATACGACTGGAGCGGTTCCAGTTTGTCTCCAGTTCTTGTCTTCTCTCAAAATGTAACTCTTTCTTGACAGGGTCGGTTAACTATCTTGCAAACTAGAGAGATTATAGATTACGTAGCTTTCCGTAGCTTCCCTATGACTTTGGTGCGTCCTCCTGTCTGGAAGGCTCACTAAGTGAAGCCCCAATTCTGGCTAGAAAATCTAATAATAGATAGGCAAAAAAAGGGGAAAAGGAAAAATGGTCACAAGATTTACAGCACTAAGGGCCCTATCAAATTCAGCGATTTTGAGTTCACGAAGCCTGTAAAGGAGCCTACAAAAGTTACGGCTATTAAATTGGCCTCTTTTAGCTACCCGCAAATGATCTGCAGGTTACAGGCGGAAAAACCCTGAACTCCATCCCAGCTAAGCCCATGATCTGTCAAGCCTGTAAATGTTACAATCGCATTAAATCGCTATTAAATTGCTACAATTCCCCAAAGAGGCACTGGCGTTCAAACCCGTAAACCGCAAATGTAGCCAAAAATATTACAGGCTCCAAATAAGACACGCAAAGGTTTTCAGACAAGTCCTTAACGCTGTAAAAGACAATACAAACACACCACTGGACTTTAAAATATGGGGAAAGCAATGAAAGACATTACAAGTACCGTATATACTCGAGTATAAGCCGACCCGAGTATAAGCCGAGGCACCCATTTTACCACAAAATACTGGGTAAAATGAGTGACTTGAGTATAAGCCGAGGGTGGGAAATGTGCTGCCCCCTGTGTCCCTCTTGTGCTCTCTGTGTCCCCCTCTCTCTCCGTGTCTCTTCTCCCCTCTCCCTTCCCTGTGTCTCTCCTCCCCTCTCCTTTCCCTGTGTCTCTTCCAACCTCTCCCTTCCCTGTCTCTTCCCCCCTCCCTTATCACCCTCTTCAACCTCCCTCCTCATCCTCAACCTCCCCCCTCATCCTCCCTAATCATCCTCCCTCCACATCCTCCCTCCTCATTCTCAAATCCCTCCTCAACCTCCCTCCTCATCCTCAACCCCCTCCTCAACCCCATCCCCAACTCCCTCCTCAACCCCCCCATCCTCAATCCCCCTCCTCAACCCCCCCAATCCTCATCCTCTCTCCTCAACCCCCATCCTCAATCCCCCTCCTCAACCCCCCTCCTCAACTCCCCCATCCTCATCCTCTCTCCTCAACCCCCATCCTCAACCCCCCTCCTCAACATCAACCCCCCTCCTCTACCCCTCATCCTCATCCTCAACCTCCCTCCTAACCCCTTCCTCATCCTCTCTCCTCAACCCCCCATCCTTAACCCCCCACCCGGTATATGCTAATGACGCGGTGCGTATGTGACGTCAGGTAAGTGAGGGGAGAGGGGGGAGGTATTTAGGGGGGTTTAGGTGGAGGAGGGGTTTGAAGGGGGGTTTAGGTTGAGGAGGGGGGAGGGAAAGAGACACTGGGGGTCAGAGAGACACATGGGGGGGTTAGAGACACACGGGGGGTAGAGAGACACGGGGGGGTAGAGAGACACGGGGGGGTTTAGAGAGACATGGGGGGGTTTAGAGAGACACGGGGGGGTGACTCGAGTATAAGCCGAGGAGGCCCTTTTTTGCCTCGAGTATATACGGTAATTGCACAACAATCTACAAATACAAAATTGTCATTTAAAAAAAATAAAAAATTGTTGGAATGGTCATGCCTTGCTGCAACATTCATAAAGCAAGTAAAGACATACTACCTGGACTAATGTGGTGAGTAGTGTTCCCTTATGGTTCAGTATTTGGTCCTCTCCTTTTTAGCATATTTATCAATGACTTAGAAGTAGGATTGGAAAGTATTGTCTCCATTTTTGCTGATGACACTAAGTTGTGCAAGGTAATAAAAACAGATAATGATGTACTTTCCCTCCAAAGGGATTTGCATAAATTAGAGGAATGGGGATGAAATTTAATAGGAATAAATGTAAAGTTATGCATTTGGGAAGGAAAAATAGCCATGCAATTTATAATCTTAATGGAGCAATTCTCGGGATATCAGATATTGAAAGGGATTTGGGAGTGCTTGTGGACAACCACCTAGGTAACAGTGCTCAATGCCAAGCAGCAGCTGCAAAGGCAAGTAAAATATTAGCATGTATTAGGAAGGGTATAGAAGCCAGGGAAGCAAATATAATTCTGCCACTATACAAATCCCTAGTAAGCCCTCATTTGGAAAATGTAGTACAATTTTGGGCACCACTTCATAAAATGGACATTTTAGAGTTGGAAAAGGTACAGATAATGGCTACAAAAGTAAAAAGGGGAATGGAGGGGCTAAGTTATGAAGAAAGACTAACCAAATTAAACGTATTTTCTCTAGAAAAAAAGGCATCTAAGAGGGGATATGACTACCTTATATAAATACTTACAGAATCAGTATAAAGATTTGTCAAGGGAGCTTTTTTGCCAAGAGGTTTGCAAATGACAAGATGACATCCTTTGAGGTTAGAAGTAAAACGATTCCACCTTAAAGAAAGAAAAGGGTTCTGCACAGTAAGGCCCTCATTCAATTGCAATTTGGCCAATTGAATAAAGGTCTAAATAAGCACATAACATATTTTTTTAAAGACGTTTTTAGTTAGTAAACATCTATCCAAAAACACGGTTTTCACTAACTAAAAACTTATTTAAAAAAAATATGTTATGTGCTTATTTAGAGCACTATTGAATTGGCCAAATCGCAATTGAATGAGGGCCTAAGAGTGGTTAATCTGTGGAATTCTCTACCAAAGGAGGTGGTGACAGCAGATTTGATAACTTTATAAAGGGAAGGGATATATTTTTAATTAAAAATGGCAATACAGTACAAGATTATCCTGGTTAAATAGAGAGAGAGTATTGATCGCCAGTATCTGGGGTCAGGAAGGAATTCATTTTTTTTTCCCTTTTGATACGATTCTCCATGTTTCACTTGTTTATTTTTCTTTTTGCCTTCCTCTGGATCATTTAACAACTAATCCGCATAATTGCAGATTAGAGGAGATCTTAAAAGGTTGAACTTGATGAACTAAAATATTGTTTTCAACCTCAATTACTATGTAACTATGATTAAATTGCAACACAAACACATGAAACTGCCTGCCATACTAACCTTTTCTAACTCAAAGATGCACTAATGTGGACCCCAAATTAAAAATATTTGCATATTCATCTCGCTCATTACATTTACATTGGGTAGAGAAATAGTGGCCAAATTACACCACCACATCACATATAATACATACCAGGGGAACATTTTAGGTTTGGTTGTTAAGTCTTTCAGTCGTGTCTAACTCTCTTTGACCCGATGGACTGAAGCTATGTCTCTGTTTGTGCTTTTCCACAAGGTTTGCATGCCAAAGATACTGGAGTGGGTTGACAGTTCCTTCTCCAGTGGAAATCCATTTGTCTGACCTCCCTGCTATAACCTGCCCATCTATAGTGACCCTACATGGTATAGCTCACAGCTTCATTAAAGTACACAAGCCCCTTCACCACCACAAGATTTCAATCCAGAAGGGGAACAGAAGAATATACACCACACTAATCTACTCCAACCCATCAGGAAAGGTTGAAAACAAACATGGAGGCTGTGAAGAGGCATGTGGAGCAACAGCCGACTCATCTCCATCAAGGATAATCTCCACTACGCCCATCCTGGAAAGTACCACCCCATTGCTGATGGCCATCAGTATTATTATTAGTAATATTATACAGTGCCTTGCAAAACTATTCACCCCCTTGGCATTTTTCATGCCTCACAACAAGGAATTAACATGGATTGTTTTAGGATTTGCATCATCTAATTTACAGAACATGCCAACAACTTTGAAGATGTTTTTTTATTGTGAAGCAAACAACAAATAGGACAATATAACAGAAAAAGTCAATGTGCATAACTATTCACCCCCCTAAGTCAATACTTTATACAGCCACCTTTTGCAGCAATCGCAGCTTCAAGTCGCTTTGGATAAGTCTTTATGAGCTTGCCACATCTTACGACTGGGATTTTTCCCATTCCTCCTTGCAAAACTGCTCCAGCTCCTTCAAGTTGGATGGTTTGCACTTGCGAACAGCAATCTTTAAGTCTGACCACAGATTTTCTATTGGATTGATGTCTGGGCTTTGACTAGGCCATTCCAACACATTTACATGTTTCCCTGTAAACCACTCAAGTGTTGCTTTAGCAGTGTGTTTGGGGTCATTGTCCTGCTGGAAGGTAAACCTCCGTCTAGCCTCAAATCACACACAGAGTGTTACAGGTTTTGCTCAAGAATATCCCTGTATTTAGCACCATCCATCTTTCCTTCAACTCTGACCAGTTTCCCATTCCCTGCTGCTGAAAAACATCCCCACAGCATGATGCTGCCATCACCATGTTTCACTGTGGGAATGGTGTTCTTTGGGTGATGTGATGTGTTGAGTTTGTGCCAGACTTAGCGCTTTCTTTGATGGTTGAAAAGTTCAATTTTAGTCTCGTCAGACCAGAGCACCTTCCTCCATACTTTTGGGAGTCTCCCACATGCTTTTTCACAATCTCAAAACGTGCCATTTTGTTTTTGCTGAAAGTAATGGCTTTCTACTGGCCACTCTGCCATAAAGCCCAACTCTATGGAGCATACAACCTATTTTCGTCTTATGTACAGATACTCCGGTCTCTGCTGTGGAACTCAGCAGCTCTTCCAGCTTTACCTTAGGCCTCTCTGATTAATGCCCTCCTTGCCTGGTCCTTGAGTTTTGGTGGGCGGCCTTCTCCTGGCTGGTTTGCTGTTGTGCCATGTTATTTTCATTTGGTCATGATAGATTTGATGGTGCTCCTGGGGATCATCAAATATTTCGGATAGTTTTTTATAACCTAACCCTGACTTGTACTTCTCAACAACATTGTCCCTTACTTATTTGGAGAGTTTCTTGGTCTTCATGGCAGTGTTTGGTTAGTAGTGCCTCTTGCTTAGGTGTTGGTGCCGCTGGGGCCTTTCAAAAAAGGTGTGTATATGTAATGACAGATCATGTGACACTTAGATTGCACACAGGTGGGCATCTTTTCACTAATTCTGTGACTTCTGGAGGTAATTGGTTGCACCAGAGCTTTTTATGGGCTTCATAACAAAGGGGGTGAATACATATGCACATGCCAATTTTCTGTTTTCTATTTCTAACAAATTGTTTTATGTATATATTTTTCTCATTTCACTTTACCAACTTAGACTATTGTGTTCTGATCCATCACATACAATTCAGATTAACAACACATTGAACGTAAGGCTGTAATGTAACAAAATAGGTAAAAAGTCAAGGGGGTGAATAGTTTAGGCACTGTATGTATTAATATATTGCATTGTAACTAGGGATCATTAGTTTACAGGTACACAAACATAATACAAATATGAGGTATGTGGTTGTCCCAAAACTCCAACCATTGGAAACACACTGACACAGTGAGAAGGGTATAACAAAGCTTTATTTGATACACAGAGCATAATCAGAAATGTACAAGACTGTGCATTAATATCATGGGTGTGGTGTGTGCTGATGCTGGAAGGGCAAGAGGCTTTTGGGGATAAAGTCATAGTCTAGAATAAGCATGATGCATAGCACCTACCAGTGTCACATGTGGTCACTACACTGCTTCAACCGGAATTTGATGAGAAAAAGGATCATCAGAAATCACTCCATTGACCATGAACGTGCATAGCACATACAGCTTATCTAGAACTGCTCAATGAAACAGATGCTTAAACCTCTGGACTGTGTAATCCAATCTAGTTCCACACATACAGTGTGTTCCCAAAACAAAAATCTGAAAAGAAGTGGTAAAAAAAAAGGCGGAGAAGGATAAAAAAATAGAAAAACATGCATGTACAGTACAGTGCTAAATACTGTATCTGTAACAATATAAAAACTCACCTGATTCCCACCTGCAAGCATTACAAACACATGCCTTCATATTCACCTGACATGAAGGCTGGATCCTGCTGGGTCAGGTGAGTTTTTATATTGTTACAGATACAGTATTTAGCACTGTACTGTACATGCATGTTTTTCTATTTTTTTATCCTTCTCCGCCTTTTTTTAATAATGAAGTGTCATCTCACAATAAATGCTTAGCTGTGACCAGTGTCAGTGGTTAAGGTGTACTATCACCTTCTCCATATGTTATATATATATATTGTTAATCAACATTGATATTACATCCATCAGCTATACAGGTGTTAGCACATATTAAAGGATGCTCATGATATCAGCAATAGGGGTAAATACCCATTAATACGGAGAGGACACAAAGATCAACAACCAGATTCAATGTTACTTGCATCAAACACAAGGATCTGTTCTCAGACTGATATTGAGGTCAGGATCCCATGCTTCATTTGTGCATATATTAATGCTGGCTGTCATAACATGCCATTGTGAGACTTTTCAATGTCACTGCCATAGCTGTATTAGTCTACATTTAAGCTAACAACAATCTTGTCTTACACATCTGGAGATATGATAGCTTTAAATTGTGGGAGCTGCATGTTTGGGGGGGGGCTGTCATTGAAGGAATGTCCACCTAATAGGCACTGGAAATCTCTTACACTTAATACATTTCCTTCACAATTCTTGCAGATGCAGAAGATGCCTTCATTGACCTGAATTGTGCCTGACCAAAAAAACAAAAAGGGAAATTAAACACAAGGCCTTAAAAATGATAGGGACTGCAGCATCTCTTCTCAACATCATTTCATCAGCCCGGCAAGGTACGACTCTTTCATGAGATGGTGCCTCCTCTCCTCCCTATTGCTCCTGGTCAGGCTGCTCATTAGCTCCTGGTGATTGGAGGAGATACTGGCCTGGATCCCTTGCAGACTGTCCATGATCTGCCTCGACATGGCCAGCATCTCCTCCTGAGGAGAAAACATAGAATATTGTGCTCTTTAACACAATGAATCTCGCCTAGAGTGAGGTAACTGTCCCTTTGGGTGCAACTATTAATAACTATCATTTGCTAGATGTGATCTGTGTTGAGTTCTTGATCTTGATTGTTCTTGGCTCCTAACGCTCTCTTGATTCTAGCTGCCGTCTGTGATTGCATACGCTGCAGTAGCCACATCCATGCATGGACTGGCTCTTGGTTGATTAATGTTGTTGAGTCCTTGTTGGTCATCCTGTACATGTGTAGTGTGTGTATTGTACATGTGGTGGCATGTTGGTTTATGTGATATTCACCTGACATGAAGGCTGGATCCTGCTGGGTCACCAGGCCTGAAGCTCCAGCAGCGGGCACCTGGCTCAGTAGGTCCTTGAGGTCCCTCTCCCACTCATTGTAGTTGACGGTTAATCTGGGGCCACCACTTGTTGCTGACGCTGCATCCATCTCCTTGGCCATCTTCCTCCTAACCAGGACGCTGATGTCATCGAACCTGTGCTTCACACACCACACATACCTTTCCCAAATGCCCACTGCTGTTACTGCGGCCTCTACCTCCTTCCATGCCTGGGCCCTAGGCCTAGGCCTAACTTCCCTAATAATAATAAAAAAGTAATTAGGCCCCTTCGACTTAGTACTTGGTGGCAAACCCCTTGTTGGCAATCACAGAGGTCAGACGTTTCTTGTAGTTGGCCACCAGGTTTGCACACATCTCAGGAGGGATTTTGTCCCACTCCTCTTTATAGATCCTCTCCAAGTCATTAAGATTTTGAGGCTGATGTTTGGCAACTCGACCTTCAGCTCCCTCCCCAGATTTTCTATGGGATTAAGGTCTGGAGACTGGCTAGGCCACTCCAGGACCTTAATGTGCTTCTTCTTGAGCCACTCCTTTGTTGCCTTGGCTGTGTGTTTGGGGTCATTGTCATACTGGAATACTCATCCACGACCCATTTTCAATGCCCTGGGGAAGGAGGTTCTCACCCAAGACTTGACGGTACATGGCCCCATCCATCGTCCCTTTGATGCAGTGCAGTTGTCCTGTGCCCTTAGCAGAAAAACACCCTGAAAGCATAATGTTTCCACCTCCATGTTTCCTCCAAACTTGGCGAGTTGAGTTGGTGCCAAAGAGCTCGATTTTGGGCTCATCTGAATCATTCAGATGTTCATTGGCAAGCTTCAGATGGGCATATACATCTGCTTTCTTGAGCAGGGGGACCTTGCGAGCGCTGCTGGATTTCAGTCCTTCAAGGCGTAGTGTGTTACCAATTATTTTCTTGGTGACTATAATCCCAGCTGCCTTGAGATCCTCCCGTGTAGTTCTGGGCTGATTCCTTACTGTTCTCATGATCATTGAAACTCCATGAGGTGAGATCTTGCATGGAGCATCAGACCTGTCTCTCACTGTTAAAATACACCTACCATTAAAATTATAGACTGATCATTTCTTTGTCAGTGGACAAACGTTTAAAATCAGCAGGGAATCAAATACATACATATACCCCCCCCCCCCCCCTGTATTATCAAACTAACAATACCAACAGCTGTGTAAGCTGTGGACATAGCATTTGTGGGGAAAATTCGATTTTTTGAAAGGTATAGGAATCCATTAAGTTTTTTACATCACAACCGGAAAGCTGGATGATGGGAGTGTGTGTTTTAGTTATTAGTGAAGGGAGGGTGGGTGAGGAGTCAACACACAAATTCCAAATTAATCAAAATGCATTATTTAACTAGTAATTTGCCCGTCAAAAATGACGGTATCATATATTCATATTATTTTCAATTGTCTGTGCTGTCTCTCTGTGTGATGTCTCTCTATCTCTCTCTCTCTCTCTGTGCCCTCTGCCTCTCTGTGTACCCTCTCCCTCTCTGTATGCACTCTCTCTCTCTTGTGCCCTCTCTCTGTGCCCTCTGTCTCTCTGGACACCCTATCTCTCTCTACTCTCTCCTTCTCTGAGCTCTCTCTCTGTGCCTCCCCCCGTGCATGCATATGCGCTCTTTCACTTCTTTCCATTGCGAATACGAAGCAACTGAGCATGCGTGACTTCCTAATACTTAACAAAAACGTGTGACCCTGCGTTACACACACATGTAACTAAATATTATAATGGATTACAAACTAGATGTGTTTTTCCTGGTTATGCTCTGAGTCAGACTCCGCTTTTAAAAACATATATGTATTTTTTCATTGTACAGTGGCCTTTTATGAAACACAATAGTGGACTGTGTTTTAAGAGGATGCTGCACACCACTGACTGCACACCACTGACTGCACACCTCTGCACACCACTGACTGCGCACACCTAAACACCACTGACTGCACACCCCTGACTGCACACCCCTGCACACCACTGACTGCACACCTCTGCACACCACTGACTGCGCACACCTAAACACCACTGACTGCACACCACTGACTGCACACCCCTGCACACCACTGACTGCACACCTCTGCACACCACTGACTGCGCACACCTAAACACCACTGACTGCACACCACTGACTGCACACCCCTGCACACCACTGACTGCACACCTCTGCACACCACTGACTGCGCACACCTAAACACCACTGACTGCACACCACTGCACACCACTGACTGCGCACACCTAAACACCACTGACTGCACACCACTGACTGCACACCCCTGCACACCACTGACTGCACACCCCTGCACACCACTGACTGCACACCTCTGCACACCACTGACTGCGCACACCTAAACACCACTGACTGCACACCACTGCACACCACTGACTGCGCACACCTAAACACCACTGACTGCACACCACTGACTGCACACCCCTGCACACCACTGACTGCACACCCCTGCACACCACTGACTGCGCACACCTAAACACCACTGACTGCACACCACTGCACACCACTGACTGCACACCCCTGCACACCACTGACTGCGCACACCTAAACACCACTGACTGCACACCCCTGCACACCACTGACTGCACACCCCTGACTGCACACCCCTGACTGCACACCACTGACTGCACACCCCTGACTGCACACCCCTGATTGCACACCCCTGCACACCACTGACTACACACCCCTGACTGCACACCCCTGACTGCACACCACTGACTGCACACCACTGACTGCACACCCCTACACACCACTGACTGCACACCCCTACACACCCCTGACTGCACACCACTGACTGCACACCCTGCACACCCCTGACTGCACACCCCTGACTGCACACCCTGCACACCACTGACTGCTCACAGGTACACACCCCTGACTGCACACCCCTGACTGCACACCCTGCACACCACTGACTGCTCACAGGTACACACCACTGACTGCACACCACTGACTGCACACCCCTGCACACCACTGACTGCACACCACTGACTGCACACCCCTGCACACCACTGACTGCACACCCCTGCACACCACTGACTGCACACCACTGACTGCACACCCCTGCACACCACTGACTGCACACCTCTGCACACCACTGACTGCACACCCCTGCACACCACTGACTGCACACCACTGACTGCACACCCCTGCACACCACTGACTGCGCACACCTAAACACCACTGACTGCACACCACTGACTGCACACCCCTGACTGCACACCCCTGACTGCACACCACACCCTTGCACACCACTGACTGCATACCCCTGCACACCACTGACTGCTCACCCCTGACTGCACACCACACCCTTGCACACCACTGACTGCTCACCCCTGCACACCCCTGACTGCACACCCCTACACACCCCTGACTGCACACCCCTACACACCACTGACTGCACACCACTGCACACCACTGACTGCACACCCCTGCACACCACTGACTGCACACACCTACACACCACTGACTGCACACCCCTACACACCACTGACTGCACAC
The DNA here is from genome assembly GCA_027410445.1 of Discoglossus pictus. Lineage (NCBI taxonomy): Eukaryota > Metazoa > Chordata > Amphibia > Anura > Alytidae > Discoglossus > Discoglossus pictus. The sequence continues at coordinate 224,223,912 of CM050169.1, forward strand.
ACCTACACACCACTGACTGCACACCACTGCACACCACTGACTGCACACCCCTGCACACCACTGACTGCACACACCTACACACCACTGACTGCACACACCTACACACCACTGACTGCACACCCCTACACACCCCTGACTGCACACCCCTACACACCACTGACTGCACACCACTGCACACCACTGACTGCACACCCCTGCACACCACTGACTGCACACACCTACACACCACTGACTGCACACCCCTACACACCACTGACTGCACACACCTAAACACCACTGACAGCACACCTCTGACAGCACACCTCTGACTGCACACCACTGACTGCACACCCCTGCACACCTCTGACTGCATACCTCTGACTGCACACCACTGCACACCTCTGACAGCACACCTCTGACTGCACACCACTGACTGCACACCCCTGCACACCTCTGACTGCACACCACTGCACACCTCTGACAGCACACCTCTGACTGCACACCACTGACTGCACACCCCTGCACACTACTGACTGCACACCCCTGCACACCTCTGACTGCACACCACTGCACACCACTGACTGCACACCCCTGCACACCACTGACTGCACACCCCTGCACACCACTGACTGCACACCCCTGCACACCTCTGACTGCACACACCTACACACCACTGACTGCACACCCCTGCACACCACTGACTGCACACCCCTGCACACCCCTGCACACCCCTGCACACCTCTGACTGCACACCCCTGCACACCTCTGACTGCACACCCCTGCACACCTCTGACTGCACACCCCTACACACCACTGACTGCACACCCCTGCACACCTCTGACTGCACACCCCTGCACACCTCTGACTGCACACCCCTACACACCACTGACTGCACACCCCTACACACCACTGACTGCACACCCCTGCACACCTCTGACTGCACACCCCTGCACACCTCTGACTGCACACCCCTACACACCACTGACTGCACACCCCTGCACACCTCTGACTGCACACCCCTGCACACCTCTGACTGCACACCCCTACACACCACTGACTGCACACACCTACACACCACAGACTGCACACCCCTGCACACCACTGACTGCACACCCCTGCACACCCCTGCACACCTCTGACTGCACACCCCTGCACACCACTGACTACACACCCCTGCACACCACTGACTGCACACCCCTGCACACCTCTGACTGCACACACCTACACACCACTGACTGCACACCCCTACACACCACTGACTGCACACCCCTGCACACCCCTGCACACCACTGACTGCACACCCCTGCACACCACTGACTGCACACCACTGACTGCACACCCCTGCACACCACTGACTGCACACCCCTACACACCCCTGACTGCACACCCCTACACACCACTGACTGCACACCCCTGCACACCACTGACTGCACACCCCTGCACACTCCTACACACCCCTGACTTCACACACCTACACACCACTGACTGCACACCCCTGCACACTCCTACACACCCCTAACTTCACACACCTACACACCACTGACTTCACACCACTGACTGCACACCCCTGACTTCACACCACTGACTGCACACCCCTGCACACCACTGACTTCACACCACTGACTGCACACCACTGCACACCCCTGCACACCACTGACTGCACACCCCTGCACACCACTGACTGCACACCCCTGTACACCCCTGCACACCACTATATCATCAACTGGGGAAAAGGCCAATAACTGTGACATATTACAACATTGGCACACTGCAAAGAAACTGATCCCTGGGCGTCCAGGTTGTAACACCTGGATTTATTGTACTAACCTCTGACCTTGAGGACATACTAACTTACGCCCAGCTTTACAGCGAGAAACCCGAAAATAAGGACCTCTTCTGGTGGCACAAGTACCTACAGAGACCAGATTTGACTGCATTGTTGTTCAGTCGTTCAGTTGTGTTCGACCCTTTGGACCGTATCACACCAGGCACACCTTGTATCCATTGGACCATGCTTTGTCTGACCTCTCTGCTATGACCTGTCCATCTTGGGTGACCCTACATGGTATAGCTCAAAGCTTCATTGAAGTACACAAACCCCTTCCCCACAACAAGGTAGCGATCCAGAAGGGGTGGACTGTTTTATTATCATTTATTTTGGATTATATATTTGTACTCCACATTGTAGACATGTGGCTGGATTTATATTTTTTACAATAATATTTGGCACTATATTTATATCCAAATATACATATATATTGTGCTTTAATTAAGTACTTAATTATCTCCTTTTATAGCACTTCTGTATTTTTACTATTACTTGGTGCGTGGTGAATTGATGCTGTTGATACAGTAGCCCTTTAATTCGAGAATTTGATCTAAAAAAAAATGTACATAGAAGTAAAAAAAAAAAAACTAAAGCGAGATGATGTTGTTTAGATCTAGTTAATGATAATACAGATGGTTTATCCTGCAGTCATCTGGGAGACAAGCAACGAGCGCTGTGTAGTCTTGGGGTTTTCATATAGAAATGAGTTCAGTGCACATCTGTAGGGGACACGTCCTCCTTTAATCATTCGCTTGGCTACATGTTGCCATGAAGAGTGATGTCTGATGTCTTTTCCTGGGGACTGCTCATTAACTTAAAGAACATCACATACATCAGATCAAAGGCTGCCCCCATCCCGCCTCATCTGCTTGGGGTCAACTGAAGAAAAACATGCCCCTCTGTGTGGCAGCCTGGTCACTTATTTTCTATAGACCGTACTGAATTTCTTAGAATTATCTCACATTTGTTATCGATATATTATATAAGCCTGTTAAATAATAGTAGATGCTCTTTATTGACTTTTATTAAACCATATCAGTTTTTAGAAAAAGAAAACAGCCACGGGCAAACAGAGCGAGTGCAGAGGGAGTGGTTGAGCAATAATGTTAGAATAAATAAAAATGTATTATTAATGCCAAACTAGAAGGCTTAACAAGCAACAATGCAAATATGGAGGAGGGGAATATATTGTAGCATAGGAATACACAGTTGATTTGCTCGTACATATAAAAGGGTGGACATGCCAGGAGGTGTAAATGAAATTTGTAATTATTTAATAGTAGGCGAACAATTAATGCTGGTCTGTATCGAAAGAGGACATAGCAGAAGAAAAATAAAGCCACTCTCCAGAACCCTAGTCAGCTTTCAATTGGAATTTTGTATCGAGTTCTGAAAATTATCCTCCAAATAGTATACATACATTAGATATATTTAAAACAAGGGCAATTAAAAGAGTGCAAAGTCTAAAAAAGTAAAAGGTATAAAGAAAGATTTTTATAACATTAATATAATGGCAAACACCAACTGATCTGCCAGACTGAGTGAAGCTGTTGGGGATGTCCATTTGGGAATGGCAATGCCAGAGAACAGTTCTACTGGAGGAAAGGGAGGGCAAAATTGGCAGAGCAACAGACAGGTTTTGGTGGTAGGGGACTCTAATATTAGGAAGGTAGACAGGTTGATTTATCATTCAGATCCCAGCAATCGAACAGTTTGCTGTCTCCTGGTTGCTCTGGTTTGCCATGTTGTTGGTCGGGCTGATAAATTATTTTGAGCGGCTGGATATGAGTATCCTAAAAAATAATTTTATAGATCTAGTAAATAAGCTTCCAAAATACTACCAGTGCCATGTGCTAGGCCAGATGGAGCTTAGGGAGATTAATGTGTGGCTACAAAGTGCATGAAGGAGGGTTATGGGTTTTTAGAGCACTGGGCTCACTTCTCACTTGGGTACAATCTCTATAGCAGGGATGGATTGCAATTTAATGAAGAGGGAGCTGATATGATGGTAGAGAGATTGGGGGATGTAGTAGGTGGAGTAGTAGATCAAACTAGAAAGGGTAGAGGGTGTAAGGGATGAATTAACTACACATGGGGGAGGAGACCTGGGAAGGTTAGAATAGCCAATAGGGAGGTCATGGTAAGTAACTCAAATGTGGCAACAGGCACTTAAAACCCTGCATTGACATAGCAACCTAAAGTGTAGGCTTGCTATTGAAAGAAGTTTGCCAAGGAAAATGGGAGAGCTTGAATTATAAACAGTTAATGAGAAATTGGATTTGTCAGGCATTACTGAAACATGGTGGGGTGATTGTCATGAAGCTATGGACCGTTAATTTGGAAGGTTATACCTATTTAAGACACGTAGGAGCAATGGTAGAAAAGGAGGAGAGATGTGTCTGTATTCTAGGCATTTTGCTTAAAGTTTACAGTAACTGAAGATATTTATGGTGGAGCTAGTGATAATGTTTAAACCTTTTAGGTTGAAATAAATCAGTCTGAATATGCTCTAAACTCCTAAATATAAGTGAAAGTGAGGAATTGCAATCATAGCTATAGATTGGAAATGCAGCTATGCATGGTCCAGTCTTACTAATGAGAGATTGTAACTACCCTGTAATAAACTGGATGAATAACACTAGCAGTTCAGTTAAGGGGAGCAGGTTCTTGAGTACACTCAGAGATCAATATTTGTCACAATTTATACAAGAGCCTACTAGAAATGAAAATATATTGGATTTTGTCTTCATAAATATTACTGATATGATATAAAATATTGAAATAGGGCAACCTTTGGGAAACAGTATTCACAACGCAGTCTCGTTTGAGATTGAATTAAAAAAAAAACTGTGAGGTCAACAAAAACTATTAATTTCTAAAGGTCAGATTTTAAAAGTCTAAGGGCAGCAATACAAAGTATAGACTGGGACAGAGAACTGGCAGGTAAAAATGAATGTAAATGGACAACATTTAAGGCTCTACTAAATAAACATAATTCAGCATATACCAAAAATTAAAAGGAGTAAATTACATCCGATGTGGCTTAACAATGATTTAAAGATCAAGATAAGTAGTAAAAGTGTGAATTTAAATTATACAAAAAAAAAGAAACAGAAGCAGCTCTGATTATGTATAAGGGATATAAAATATTGCAAAAGGACTGTTAGATTGGCTAAAGTAGAAAACGAAAAGTTAATTGCAAAGGAGAGTAACCTGTAAAAAAAAATTATTAATGGGAAGAGGCCAGGAAAGAAAATATCAGAACCTTAAAATGTGAAACATGCCGACTGTTAAATAGTGACCATGAAAAGGCAGATGGGCAAAATCATGTATTTTCTTGTGTATACAAACGAAGGTATAAATAGTTGGGATCATGCAATAATATGGGGCTACACTAACTTCACAGAATAATTGCTTAACACAGGAGGAAATCCAAAAGAGGTTGTAAAAAATAAATGTTAATAAAGCATCAGATCCTGGTGGAATGCATCAACATGTTCTGATGGAATTCATCCAAGGTTATTAAAGGAACTGGCTTCTGTAATAGCAAAATAATTATATTCAATTTTTCAAGACTCACTCTCTACATGCTTGGTACCAGATGACTGGAGAAAAGCAGATGTGATACCTATATTTATTTATTTAAGAAGGGAGCAAGAGAAAATCCAGGAAACTATAAGCCTCACCTCTGGAGTTAATAAAGGATAGTATACATGAATCCATGTCAACAAGATGATAAGTGTGAGTCAACATGGATTTATGGGGGTAGGTCCTGTCAAACTAATCTAATTTGTTTCTATGAGGAGGTTAGTTTTAACTTAGACCAAGTCAACGTAGAGGATGTACTATTTTTTGATTTTTCAAACTCTTTTGATACAGTGCCACATGGAAGACTATTGTGCAAACTAAGGTATACAGGAATTACTGTAAATATTTTAGCTGGCTAAAATACAGGAAGCCACTGGTTGTTGTAAATGTAACATACTCAGATTGAACTAATATGGTAAGTGGGGTTCCTCAGGGGTCAATATTAGGTCTTCTCTTTTTTAACATATTTATTAATGATTTATAAGTAGGACTGGAAAGTACTGTCTTCATTTTTGCTACTATCACTAAGTTGTGCAAGATAATTAAATCAGAAAATGATGTACTTTCTGTCCAAAGGAACTTACATAAATTAGAAGAATGAGCAACTAAAGGAGAGATGAGATTTAACAAAAATAAATCTAAAGTTATGCATGTAAGAAGGAAAGAATAAGCATGTATTATATAATTGTAATGGAACAAATTTAGGGTTATCAGAGATAGATGGGGATTTAGGAGGCCTGAGGACAACACCTACATAACTGTGCTCAATGCCAAGAAGCATCTGTAAAGGCAAGAACAATTTAGCATGCATTAAGAAGCAAGAAAAGCAAATATATTTGTCTTTCTATATGAATCCGTAGTACGCCTTTATTTGGAATATGGAGTACAATTTTGGGCACTACTTTATAAAAAATAAATTTTACAGCTGGAAATGATAAGCAAGGGGCAACAAAATTAGGGACTGGAGGCATTAAGCTATGAAGAAAGATTAACCAAATAAAACATATTTTTTCCAGGAAATATTCAGGGTCATTATAGGGCTTTGTCAGGGGAGTTTTATGTGCCAAAAGGTTTTCCGAGGACAAGAGGTTTTCCCTTGAGGTTATAAGTAAAAAGATTCCACATTACAGAAAGAAAAGGTTTCTTCACAGTAAGGGGAAGGAGATTGTGACAGCATAATCGATAGATGAACTATAAAAACAGTTGGATATAATTTTGAATAAGAAGGGCTTTCAGGGTTATCTTGGATAACTAGAAAAAGAATATTGATCCAGGGAGGAATCTGATTGACAGCATTTGGGTAAAGCATGTTTTCTCCATATGCAACAATCACATTGAACACACCATTATTTATATTACTAGAATATTGCCCGTCAAAAAATGACGGCAATGAAATTGTAAGTGAGCTAAGGGTGTTTGGTGTATATAATGTGGCTGATGTATCGTTGTTCGTTTTCTATGTCATGCTAGTTTTTCGTAATATGCGTAGCTGTTTGGTGGGCTTTTTCGGAATATCTGTAGCTGTTTGGTGGTGTTTTTCGGGTTTATGGTAGTGTTTTGCGTATTTAGGGACCTTTAGCCTTGTTTTCGTTTTGTTCGGCAGCCATTTTTTCTCTCGCTTAGGTGATTTTTGGGTCTCTAAACTCCGAAATTTGTGGTTAAATGGAGGTGTAACTTGACTTGCAGAGGTCCTGGGTGCCCCCCCTTGCTGTGAGTAACCTTTTTATGTGTTTGTTGTTTGTATTTGTTGTGTTTGTAATGTTTTTGGTGTTGTACGGGTTGCGTCCCCGTCCTTGTTTTCTAATCTCGTAGATGTTTTTCGGCAAATACATAGGTGTTTGTTGGTGTTTTGCGTCTTTACACTGCTGTAGCGTCATTTTCGTTTTTTTCCGCGGCCATTTTTTCTCTCGCTTAGAGAATTTTTCAGTGTGTAAACTGCTTTAATTTCAGTAAAATTGAGGTGTAACTTTAGTTTTCGAGGTCCTGGATTCTCCCTCTTGCTGTAGGTAAGCTTTTTATGTATTTGTTGTGTGTATTTGTTGGATTTTTTGATGTTTTGATGTGCGCGTGTTGCGGCCGTTGTTTGCGAGGTCGTAATGGGTCGTAACATGTCTCGTATTTTGTTTGTGTTACGACGTAAAGTTAGCATAGGAAGACACCCAGTAAAGTTGGTCCACATACTCAATGTAATATGTGTCGCTGATATAAGCACATGTGTTAGATTAGATAAAGATAAAAACCTTTAAGGAAGTTCTGATAGTTATAAATAAAGAATAAGATAAAAGCATGGTTGCACAGAAAAATTATGTATTGATGTACTGTAGTAGCAAAGTACATAATACCAAAATATATTTAATTTGACAAACTACATTTGAAAGCAAATTGGATGTACATTGTGAATTAGTGAATGTATTTTTTGTGAAGTATTGTGTCTATAATTCAAGATGTCAAACCTTAACTATTGTGAAGTAATTATCTATTCATCCTTTATTGCTTTTACCTTGTTAATCACTTAATTATGATCAGTGTACCCAATAAAAACTGATTAAATCTAAAGTCTAAGGGCCTCATTCAATTGGGATTTGGCCAATTGAATAGGCTCTATATGAGCACAGAGCATATTTTTTTTACAGAAGTTTTTAGTTCGTGAACTTCTATCCAAAAGCAAGGTCTTCATGAACTAAAAACTTTTGTAAAAAATATGGTCTCTGCTTATATAGAGCCCTATTCAATTGGCCAAATCACAATTGAATGAGGCCCTAAGAGACCCCAAGATATTATGTGAGAATATGTCATTAACAGTACATTATGCACACTTATTCTTTTATCTAATGAAGGAATAAAAGTCTTAGTTCACATATAAAATACGAAAGAAAACAAAGTATATTGTACTATATACTATAGCTTGCTGTATAATGTTGGAACATTGCGATAAGCAATAATACACATGTGCACGCCCAGGGCCTCATTCAATTGCGATTTGGGCTCTATATAAGCACAGAGCATATTTTTTTTACAGAAGTTTTTAGTTTGTGAACTTCTATCCAAAAGTAAGGTCTTCATTAACTAAAAACTTCTGTAAAAAAATATGCTATGTGCTTATACACAGCCCTATTCAATTGGCCAAATCGCAATTGAATGAGGCCCCCAGTCTACATATTCTCCTCTGTAGTTTCCTACATCATCCCACACAGGCCCACACAGGCCCACACAGGCACCATCCCACACAAAAATATGATTTTCTTATAGCCAGCAGCAACATTTGCGTTTTTCAAACAGAACTCCCCAACAGTCGATTTCTTAGGAATAAACATATTCCTTTTATATTTTTAAATGATTTTTTTTTTTGGGCCAGGAAAGTTGCATTTCATGCAGAGATTCCTTGCTTGCGAAGGGCTGTATCTGTTCCTCGCTGTGAGTTAAGCTGCAGGCTCCAATTAAAGTCTTCTTTCTCGGACTCTACGTCTCTACTGGATCTTACGTCTTCTGAAAACGACCAGCACTAATACCACTTGCATATCAATAACGAACCAACTGTACGCTCAGAAACCAGCCATCACTTCTAAAAGACTGCTGTGAACATCAGCAGAATAAGTTCTTAAAAAGTAACTTTTGCACAAATTTAAAGAATATTATAAAACCACAGATAAAAAACTGCAATTTTTAAAAAATGTTTTATTGATATGTATATGCCCATAAAAGTCTGCACACTGTAAAATGTTTTATCAATTTCGTTAAGTGTGCTCAGTCCTTCAGTTGTGTCCAACTCTCTTTGACCATATGGACCCAGGACACCAGGCACATCTGTTGGTTGTGCTTATCCATATGGTTTTCATGGCAAAGATACTGGAGTGGATGGCCAGTTCCTGCCATGTATCTAACCTCTCTGCCATGACCTGCCCATATTGGGTGACCCTACATGTTATAGTTCACAGTTTCATTAAAGTACGCTAGGGTAGCGATTCAGAGGGGTTCTTTAAGTAGTCAACATATTAAAGCAGTTGACCATGAACTCCCACGTAAGTGCTGCAGTATAGAGTTACTTGCACGTACTATACTGGTAGGCTTCCCTGGTGATCCATTGGTTAGGATTTCGCACTTTCCACGTTGCAACTTGAGTTCAATTTAAGTCAGGGGACCAAGAGGTCACACAACCCTGAAGCCATTCAGGGTTGGGCCTGGTCAGTACCTGGATGGTATACCACCTAGTTATACCAGGAGCTGTATGTTGTGGCCCACTGGAGAAGGAACTGGCAACCCACTCCAGTATCTCTGCCATGAAAACCAAGTGGATCAGCATGGTGAGGTCACAGAGAGGCAAACACGACTGAACGACACACAGACACTCTATACTGGTGCAACCATCAGTTCAAGTTGACATCCTCAGGCACACGTTATAATCATTGTGACAGTAATAAATATAGCAACTACGCCCATGCTCCAATCACTGCCAGAAACAAATATGGCTGCCACAAATATACTGAAACAGTATAGCAGGTCCTGCCTGCTTTATAGAGAGAACTAACTGGTCATGCAGGACCACTCATTTAATAGGAATTGTGTTTGTCAATTTTTCTTTAGCCAAAGTAAAATATATAAAAAGTACAAAACTATACCACACAGGTTGAGAGATTCCCAGATTGTGGTGATAGATTAATGCATCTATAAGGTAAATGAGAATGGCACAGATTGGGGGACTAAATTATAGGGTTAAATGCCAACATACCAGTGTATGAATATATTTCTTTATCACATGTGCCTTTGACACAGTTGATCACTTTCTTCTTATCTCTTCTTAACTCTCTGCTCACTAGGCATCCGTGACACTGCTCTCTCTCTTGGTTCATATCCTATCTAGAAAATAGAACATTTAGCATCTCCTTATCTGGTGTCTCTTCTTCCCCTCACCCTCTAACTGTCGGCATGGCCTAAGGCTCAGTCCTAGGCCCCCTTCTTTTCTCCATCTACACATCCTCCTTCGTTGCCCTAATTAAATCTTATGGATTTCAGTATCATCTATATACAGATGACACTCAAATCTACCTCTCTGCACCTGAACTATCCCCCTCTTTGTTAGCTCATGTTGCCAATTGCCTCTCTAGCATTTCTTCATGGATGTCCATCCGTCAACTTAAACTCAACATGTCAAAGACGGAACTCCTTATCTTTCCACCCTCTTCCTCAGCACCACCCCTCACTTATCTATCACTGTTGACAATGCCATCATCATCCCACCTCCCAGGCCCCCTGTCTTGGGGTTCTATTGGACCCCTCTATAATTTGGAACTCCTTGCCTCGCTCCACTAGACTATCCCCATGCCTCAAATCCTTCACAATAGTGAGCAATGTGTTCAGCTATAATGGCTGAAGTAAGGGGTCAGATCTGAAGACCTCTACGCAGCTTTGTAGCTTCAGTGACATATATCACAATATAAAGTATGCCATAGCCATATGTTATGCAGGGATATCTAATTAATACTGTTTTAATTACCTTTCATACTGAACTTGGGCCACTGGCAAGTAATTAGGCCCTCATTCAATTGCGATTTGGCCAATTGAATAGGCCTCTAAATAAGCACATAACATATATTTTTTAAAGAAGTTTTTAGTAAGTAAGCATCTATCCAAAAGCAAGGTTTTCACGAACTAAAAACTTATTTTAAAAAAATATGTTATGTGCTTATTTAGGCCCCTATTCAATTGGCCAAATTGCAATTGAATGAGGGCCTTACTGTTGTATTCTGTCTCACTAATATTCATTCACTGCCCAAAATGTACCTGCTTAACTAGCTATTAATTTAATGCTCATCCATCCACGGGAGAGGCAATTAATTTTAGTCTTTCTTTTCTGTGTAATAAACAGGTTGGAATTTTTAGGAATCGCGCCCGATTCCAGTGCTAGGTATAAACAGAGCCAATGTAATGGTCATACAACATGGTTTTATTTGTTTAACAAATCTGTTAGCAAGAAAATCAGTATTTAAGGAAATAAATCAATTTAGCTTTTAGAGAGGAAGTTTCACAAGTTGCACATATATAAAAGTTTACTTATAGAAGTTCAAATATATGTATAAATGTTTTAGTACTTGCTTTCATTGCTCTGTATGTTAGATGATGTGGAGAATACAAAACAGGAATGTAAATGCAATAGTTTGGAACTCAGCTGCAGTGTGATTCTCTCTTGAGCGGGCTCTTGAAATGTTGACCAAGTTAGCTCACAAAATCTTAGTTTCAGTGACACAAACTAAGTTTAAAATGTCAGTCTTTACTCACACAAACATGGAGGTGTAATTATCAAATTAGGTAATTAAAGTCATTCAGGGTTAATCTGGATAATTAGAGAAGGAGTATTGATCCAGGGAAGAGTCCAATTGCCAGTATCTGGGGTCAGGAAGGAATTTTATTTTTTCCCCCCTTTTGAGACACTTGGCAATGTTTAAATATATATATATTTTTCTGTTTGCCTTCGTCTGGATCAATTAACAACTAATCCACATATTGCAGACCAGAGGAGATCTAAAATGATCAAACTTGATGAACTAAAGTCTTTTTTCAACCTTTATTACTATGTAAATATGTAAGTTGCAGAACTTTTTCATAGTCAATTTTCTCTAATAGTGACTTTTAATATAAAAGAAACTTAAAGGGCCACTAAATTCAGCGCAATTTAGGTCATATTACAGTAAATATCTCCTAAAACTATGTTGAAATACTTTTTGAATTTTTATGTGCACTTTTCATTGAGAAATAAAATAAAATTAAATATGTGTTTACATGTTTAAGATACTGTCCACTTGCTTTTGCAATACTGCAGCCAATCAGGTCGCAGGGTTGAGTGTCCTATTCAAGTCAGTGGTAAGACTGCTTTTATTTTGAGTCGGAAGAGAACATAACTTGTAATTTTTGTGATTTCTTATAGCAGAAAACTCAGGTTTCTACTCTCTTGCAGAGCAGCTCAGGGGAAGAGGGTCTTTGTGTTCTGTTCTCCAGGACTGTCCTTGTAGAGATCAAAAGGAAAAAAAACAACCCTTAACAAATCCATCTGTGCAGACTGGAACTCACCACAAACAGGTCAGCTGTGTATTAACTTGTCAATGCAGACCTGAGTCCAGGGAAAAAACTGCTACCAATCACTGTCTTCACCATGTGGCTTGGCTATCTGTTATTACTCATGCAACAGCCAGTAGGCAGGCTACCCTTGTATGTAATCAGATACAGATACTTAGAACTTTAGATTTGTTATCTGTTTTTAGTGTAAGTAAAAAAAATGAACATATCATCTTGTGCTCTTTCATACCATGAAGAGCACTAACAGTAAGTGGCCCTTTAGGTTTAGGTGGAACTTGCCTTATAATTTGACTAGTGTTTCAGGGTTTATTACATGAGTTTCTCTCCACACCACTGATTCTGATTGATCCAAATTAAATTCCTCCATGTATGTTTAGTCCAAGACCTGCTGAGGAATTTATCCAAAGCCACTTGAACTAGGCCTTAATAATCAGATCTTCTAAAATCTGCTTACAATGATGTGCTAACCAATTATAGTTTAAAAAATAATAAATATTAATTAAATATGCCAACATATTAATTTAGAAATAGAAAAGTTCAGTGAAAGTGAATTGCTTCACCTCTGCCATAAAAATCTGGCAATAATTAGAAAAACAATATAAAAATATATTTATGTTACATTTTAATCAGATGTAGACCAAATACTAAACTTATTTAAAATAAGTAAGTTGTAAGAAGGAACGGTCAAATCACAAACTAACAGAAGAAACAGTTAAAGCATCCGGACTGAGTCACAAGAAATGGTAGATGTGGGAGTTAGCGAACCCTCCAGCTAATGATAAGGAGCCATTATAGCTGAACACATTGCTCACTATGCAGAGGCTCCAGAACTGGCCCAAGGAATTCTAGCTAATGGTAATTCAGTGCTTGACTGTCCTTTTGAATGAGATCAGACATATTTCTGTGTTTAACATGTCACCTCTCCGATTCTTCAGAGCGGTAATCAAATGACCATGAAAAATAGCATAAGAAAGTAAAAAAGGTAGTATAATGTACAGATAGTTTTTATGCTCTTTTAGAAGAAACACGCTTGACAGGGTGGCACTATCCCTTTAATAAATATAATTAATTATTAGCCAATCTATATAATAACATCACCAACGAATTCATGACCACGCAGGTAAAAGGCCACAGATCAATATCTTTATATTAGATCATGATCTTTTGTCCTGTGGTGTTGTTTTATCTATGCACTCTTGATCAACATTTGATCAAGGAGGTGTTGCAAGGGCATATTCTTGCTGTTACCCCAATATAATTGCAATCTTTCCTTTGTTGTCTATTTTACCCCTTTTAGCACGATTCTGCTACTCCTGTCTACGAGAGCTTTCTCTAATCCATGGTTGACAACCAGAACATTGATATTCATACCCTCCTAATGAACTTGGAGCACACTACTGTAAAGTTCTCATAAAACCACGTTGAAATACTTTTTGAAATATTGAAATACACTCTTTTTTCACAGAGAAATGTATAAATGAAATCTCTGTTTACACAAGTCACTGGCAGTGCCCCCAGACAGACCAACAGTTCAGTGCCGAGAGCAGAAGAAGAAATAAAGTTAACCTTTCACAAATTCATCTGTGCTGGCAAAGGACTGATGGAATTATCTAAATATGACAGTTGGAGTTAACATCTCCAGCTACATTCCTTAAGTTCAGGGAGAAACTATAAATCTTTGTCTTCAGGAGACTTCACTGCTCTGTGTTGGCAGATGTTGTTAATCATGGAACAGTCGAGAGTGTGTTTGTAAACAGACCCAAGACTGTATATTTTTTATCTGTTAATAGTGTAATTAAAAAAAAAAACAACAGATCATTTTAACATAGAATCTTGTGCTCTTTCACACCATGAAGAGCAATTACAGTCAGATAAATGGCCCTTTAATATCTTACGATGTAGACAATACTTAACAGAAACATATCAATATGGTATATTTCTTTTAACACGTTTGATGCACTAATTAAAACATAGCACAGGATAGTTAGCTAAAAAAACTATTTATACAGTGATTTTGCACCTGGTTAATATTAATGCAATTGCTCATATTTTATTTATAGTTGCCCATCTGCAGTGTATAGCGAGTCTTGGGAAGGCCACTACCAGAATGGTCAATGAGTATGGGAACTGGGATTGCATATTGTGGTGGAAGAAGGCAAATGTTTACATACAGGTCTTCATGATTTGCTGTAAGAAAGTTCTTGCTCTGGTTTCTCTCTGGAGTGGGTCATGGTTCCATCAAGGATTGACCCTAACATCTAGCTCTACTGGGACAAGGGAGATCTAAGGACTTTCTCAACTTCCATAGGAGTTAATTGAATTTGCCCCCTGAATATAGTTTATTTTGGGGTTAGTCCAGTGCTGGCCAGTAGACGATCAAGGTAGCCAAGAAGAAGCACTGGGCAGGTTGTCACAACCCTGAAAAAAAATTCTACAGTTATAAAAACATCATAAACTGGGTATTAATGGACATGTGAGGTGTCGATGTATCCCGACTAGGGGAATCCAGGGCTTTTCAGAAAGTGTAGTCAAAAGTGAAGAACATACTATTTGTGTGAGGTATTCATGCCAAAATTAGGCCTGCAGGAGAAAGAATGTGAAGCAAGATAAACTGCCGAGGGTAGACACTCTCAGCATGTGGTCTTTCAATCATGCGGAGATGCTCCAGGTATCAGACATATCTCAAAAGTAAGCAGAGGCTGTGAATGCTAATGTTCGAGATTTGATGAATATTCAAGTTCACTGTGACCAGAAATAGAGTAAGTCGTGATCCTGTTTAAGAAAATATTGCAGTTTCGAGAAGTTTTGACCCACCCCTCAACATCATTAACCAAAAAAAAAATAATGGTATTCACGTGTCGATAGTACAAGATGTCACACAAAATACTCCTGAGATCTCTAAACACGGTAAGAGTTGAAATCATTTGCATATTTATCAGCTACATTTTCTTAATTGAAACCATTGAGGATATTCGCTGAAACAGTATTTTGTTATTGTCTGACAGCCTCTCTATCATAATACTAAGCTTGCAATATAAACATTATCAGCCTTATTAAATTGTGATTCGGCCAATTGAATAGGGCTCTATATAAGCACAGAGCATATTTTTTTAAAGTCGTTTTTAGTTAGTGATCTTCTATCCAAAAGCAAGGACTTCACTAACTAAAAACTTCTGTAAAAAAATATGCTCTGTGCTTATATAGAGCCCTATTCAATTGGTGGAATCGCAATTTAATAAGGCTGTTTATTAGCGCTCTTTTTTGCAATAATTCAGTGGTACCGGGTCAAGACTCTGGTATCTTTAATAAACAGATAACCAATATAGTTGTCTTAATCGTAACGCAGGTTTGTGTGAAGCGCTTGCAAAATTGCAATGCGCATTGCAAGGGACGCAATGCATGTTTTTTTGTACGTTGCGCATGCTCGGCTTAGGGAGAGGGAGGGAGGGAAAGAAAGAGAGGGAGGGAGAAGGAGAGGGAGAGAGAAGGAGAGGGAAAGAGAAGGGGAGGAGAGAGAAGGAAGGAGGGGGAGAGAGAGTGAGAAGGAGAGGGAGGGAAAAGAAGGAGTGTAAGAGGGAGAAAGAAAGATAATTAAGAGTTGCGCAAGCGCACTTTGTATGGCGAGGCTCGCACTGCGCATAAAAGCTGTGCAATGCGTGCCTAGCATTGCGCAGCAAAGCAAGAGGGAGGGAGAAAGAAGGAGAAGGAGTGAGAGAAGGAGAGGGAGGGAGAGAGAAGGAGGGAAGGAGAGAGAGAGAAGAAGGGGAGAGCGAGTGAGAAGGAGAGACAGAGAGAGAGGAGGAGAGAGAGAGAGAGAGAGAAGGAGGGGAGAGAGAGAGAAGGATGGAGAGAAAGAGAAGGAAGTAGAGAGGGAGAGAAGGAGGGTGAGAAGAAGTGAAGGAGAGAGAGGAAGGGAGAGAGAGACGGAGAGAGAGAGAGGAAGGGAGAAAGAGAATGCAGGAGAGAGAGAGAGAAGGATGGAGAGAGAGAAAGAGAGAGGGAAATAAGAAGGGATGAAGAGATATAAGAAGGGAGAAAGAGAGAGAGAAGGGGAGAGAGTGGGCGCACAGATAGAGGGAGGGGCGCAGACAGAGAAAGGAAGGGAGAGAGAGATTAATGGAGAGAGAGGAGGTGGGAGAGAGAGAGAGAGAGAGAAGGAGGGAGGGAGAGAGAAGAAGGGAGAGAGAGAGAAGAAGGGAGGAAGAGAGAGTGAAGGAGAGAGAGAGAGAGGGCACACAGAGAGAGGGAGAGGGCACAGAGAGAGAGAGATAGGGTACACAGAGAGAGGGCGCACAAAGAGACAGAACACACAATATTATGCCGTCATATATATACTAGGGACTTGACCGTCAAAAAATTACGGCAATAAAATTGTAAGGCAGGTAATGCTGTTTGGCACATAAAGTAAGTGTTTTAGTCATCTGAGTACCTTCGGCGCTCATTGCAAGGCTGTCGGTTGGTGTATTTTTGGTTATCAGAGCCCCTTCGACACTCATTGCAAGGTCCGCGCTGATCGCCCTTTGCGAGCCTCTACCCTGGTGTACTTCTGGTCCTCTGAGCACCCTTTGCGCTCATTGTGACCTGTGCGCTGAACGCCTTCGGCGTTTATTGCGATCCTGTCATCTGGTCCTTTTTTATTTTTGTCTATATGTATTTTTTAATGATAATGAGTTAATTAATAAAATCATAAATTAACATACTTTACCTATTTGTAATAAGCAATATCCTGAAGAGCTAACAATCTTTTTTGATGTTCCTGCAGCATACAATGTACATTTGCACTCTGTAAGTGTCAGCAATGTGTGAAGTGTGTAGTGTAAATAGGCTGCGGGCGCGAGCGCAAACCGTTTGTTTAGGTGTGTAACTCAGCATTTTGGAATGGTAATGTTATTAGCTGCAAGTTAGTGTGGAGCATTTACCATCCTCCCTAATAGTGTATTTTATACCTCATACGGGCTTGTGTAAAAGTCTGGCGTTTTTTTGCGTGTGTATTGGTCGTGTAGCCTGTAAAGCATAAGTAAGGTGCGTGTGTGTAAACTCCGCAAATTGTGGTTCAATTGTCATGCAACCTGACTCCCAGACGTTTTTGTATGTGCGCTGTTCGGCCGTTTAGTTTGTATTTTTTTTCTAAGTGCTGCGCGTCAAGTCTCGGTTTCCTTGTTGCAAGTGTTACGGGCCGCAATATTTTTATTTGATTTTTTTTCAAACTGCAACGGTTGTCGCATTCTGAATTGCGTAATTGAGTTTGGGCGCTCCCTGCCTATGTCGTATGGGGTCGTAGAGATGAGCGCCTATGGCGCTTATCTCCACCAGCGCAACAAGCAACAACCCATATAGATCACAACTATGTATGTGATGTAAATGTAGCCATCTAAGGAACATTTATGTGAGCTGTGTGTGTAAAGTACAAGGCATAACCATCTTCACTCCCAGTAACTCACTGCTGAATCCATATCTGCAATTTAATTTAACCAGTAAAAATGTCACACAAGATTTAATATTATTCTTAATCCTCCATTTTAATGGAACATGAATGAATTAAGGATCTATTACATGCGTAAATCAGTTTCCTAACATAATAATAACTTCACAAAAAATAGTGCTATATTTAAATAAATGCACAGTATTATAATATGTGATGTTTAATTGTAAATTGCTTGGGTCTGCTATGAATTGTAGTGATCATTTATATAATTGTATTATTACACTTATTACTTGGATTAGTTTTCTACATCACCTCAAGTTTGCAAGCTTTCAATCTTGGTGAGCGATTTAGGGAAAGAACTGTGAACATCTGCAGCCTTATTAAATTGCGATTCAGCCAATTGAATAGGGCTCTATATAAGCGCAGAGCATATTTTTTTACAGAAGTTTTTAGTTAGTAATCTTCTATCCAAAAGTCTTCACTAACTAAAAACTTCGGTAAAAAAAATATGCTCTGTGCTTAAATAGAGCCCTTTTAAATTTGCTGAATTGCAATTTAATAAGGCTGCTGATTTTAAGACAGGGTACTGTAACAACAAATAGCTGAGGGGCGGTGATGACTGACCCCGTTTAGGTGATTCTAGATTTCCATGCTCTGCACAGATGTATTTGTTATGGGTTAACGTTTTTTTTTTTTTTTTTTCTCACTACACAGAGCTGTAGCCGCAGGTCTGGCAGTGGGCAGTCAGTGACGCATTTAAACATAGTACAAGTATTTCAACATTTAGAAGACCTTTACTGTGATGTGGTCCAGTTGTGCTGATAAGTGCCTCTGACTTCGTTTTTTTTTTTAAGTGGCCCTTTAAAACCATGAAAAACTAGGCTATTTGATTTGTTATGTTCACTATTTTATTTTCTAAAATCAATGAATCCTGGGAAATTCCATATTGTAGTTGCTGCATTTATATGCAAATGAGCATCTCACACATATTAATAAGCTGCTTAAATGTGCTAATTAGAAATGCAGTGTACTTGTCTGTCTCTCTAGAGGCCAAAATAAAGAACTGTAATGTTATTTATCAGTTAGACACCTTTCCCATCATTATCAAGCACTTTGAGCTGCACATAAGCATTGAGAAGCAGCAAAATCAATTTTATTTATTTCATAAACTATTTACTTTAGAGAAAAACGGTTAGTACAATATATAGCCAGTTTTTAATGCTATATCAACTTCATGTTGGGGTGACAGAGTCCCTTTAACCGTAAGCACGAGATTCTACAGTGACAACACTACAGCTTTTAATAGTGATCAATCATCTCAAAAAAAGACCACAAATTCAATGAAATTGCCTACTTACCCCTTTCATTGCATAAATAAACCACAACATATTTCCCATCTTTTCTACAGAAATCTTGACCCATTTGCCCTGCATTCCACAGTCTTGCAGGTCCCAAAAGAACTATAAATCAAATCCTGTCACAGAAATCGACCTGTTAGGACACTAAGGGATGCAGAGGTTTCCTATTACACCATTCTTGTCCTTACAGCTAGTAGTGACAGCCTAAGGCAGTGGGAGAAAAATAATGATGTCAGCATCTGGTAGCCACCACTATGGAGACCAACAACCTCCCCCATTTCACCTTAAACATTGCTTTACTAGACCATATAATATATATTTTTCCATTCAAGAAACTAACCGTGTTAATATTTAAAAAATTCCCTTTTAAATGTGCAATAGTTCTGTTTCAGCCTAAACTATGTGCATAGATTGCCCCGACAAGAACTCTATTTACACAGATAAAGATGGCAAAAAAATTGACAGATAAAAATTATGTGAAATTATCTTGTCGTGCTTTATGCTTCTGACAGCATAACTACATAAAACACTGCAAAGCATCTTATCAAATAGCGTATGTCTGACATGAATGACATTTTATGTGCTCTCATCAGACAGTAAGAATATGTTTCTCTGGCTGGCGCGGTGACAGCCGGCTTATTATCACAGAAAACAATTACATCCATGGAGACCTCTGCTAACAGGTAGATGATAGCGCATCGGAATGACTGTGCTGCTTATAATGTAAATGGAGAACTGCGTGTTTGGGGCATAATCAGTTTTTAGTTAACATTATCAATTGCCATATAAGAAGCAAATTTGCTAGTTGGAAACATGTTATACATTCACTCATGTCCGACTCCCCGTCACCCTATATGCGTAATGTATTCTCAGCACAGATACTAGAATGAATTGACAGTTCCTTCTCCAGTGGACCTGCCCATTGTTGGAGAAAAAAAAACATACCCACAAATCACTTTTTTTACTCCGGAACCTAGTCATGATACCCAAAACACAGAGGTCTCTAATTTTGTTTGGTTTATTTGAAAAAAAAAATGAATTAGCAAAAGAAGTTACAATTGTCTCCTGCTACTGGCTCACTGGACCACTGGGCACAGATCTAAACAAAACACAGCTTTTATAATGTGTACATAAAGACAATGGGATAATCCATTCTCACCTTTTAGAAACATGGTATAACCCACCAAAAGCCAATAAACAATTATTTACATTAGGTGATCCAATAAAATATAACACATGTGATTAGCACTTATCAAGCATGTCTTCGTACGTCACACTAGATGCGCAAAACACTTTAATTTTTTATCTTCTGCGCATAGGGCAAGTGCTAGCCTTGTAGATGTACTGAAATACATATTTGTTTAAACAAAATAGTTGTTAACTGTCTCTTGAGAACAATTTATTATGAGAAATGAGATACAATGAATTTATAATAATACATAATTAACTGTTTCCTACCTTATAGCCTATAATTTAAAAGTACAGTTTTAGGTAATAACAGTATAATATGTGTATATATATATATATATATATATATATATATATATATATATATATATATAATATATATATATATATATATATATATATATATATATATATATGCTAAATAAGTGTATGCATATTTGTAATTCTCCACAACACCATCTTGGGTGACCCTACATGGTATAGTGCCCAGCTTAATTGAGGTACACAAGCTCCTTTACCATGACAAGGTAGCGATCCAGAAGGGGGTTGGAAACATAGGCATCCACTAGGAGATATGCCTACCACCATGACATCAACACTTTAATATAGCACCCTCCGCCCCTACAGCTCCAGCACAAATCCCAGAGAGGATTATAATCTGAATCTTATTTTTACCTTTGGGCTGCAAGCATGGTCGGGGGGTCTCCCTATGAAGGGCACGTCATCTTTAACTTATAAAGTTAAAGGGTAAAAAAATTCTCTGGCTGAAAAAAAAACGAGATAGTGCAGTTCACAATTAATAAGTAAGTGGCGTGTGTATGAGTAGTTATTTTGTTAAAATTGCTGTTATGTGGGAATGCGTGTGATTTGCTCACACAGCAAGAGATAGACGCAAGCGATACACGCACAGAAAAGGGGAAAAACTGGTGCGTTCATACCTTGCGCACGCACTCACAGGGGTTCCGCCACTCCACTGCCCAGGGGCTCCAAAATCCGGCACTAGGTGCAAGCCGCTAATAATTACTGGGAGCCATCCTTATTTATGACAGTACTGGGAAAAAGCCGCAATATTGCACGTTTCACACTATTTTGCAGCAGTAGTGAAAATGGCTCTCATCTTAAAACAGCATCTCCTTAGTTTTTCCACAAACAGAGAAAGGTATGCAGGGAAATAATGTGGTTCATTAGGGATTGTGGAGTGATAATGTGTAATAGGAGACCTGGTAGAAAGGTAGCAATACGTTGAGAAATTGTTTTGCTCTGAAACTCAGACCTTTGTTGAATGTTCTTCTAAAGATACCATGAAGCAGTTGACCGAGAATAGTACAATGGCCATGAGAGCACAACTGCTATTTACAATGATGCACCATAATGAGAATAGATGTTGCATATTACAGAATTGGGTATTCCAGCATCTAACAACCAATCACAATCTCAGTTCATCAAAATATGCAAAATAATATATTAAGCATATTTATTGGTCAATTAAATCAGGACTGAGCTGACTGTAAACTCATACTGTGTTATTTATCCACGTGTTGGTGATAAGCTTTTAGTGTAATGAGAAATGATTACTCATTCTTCATTCATAGAAAATATGAAGGGTTTCAATATCTTATTGAAGAGGTTGCAAAGAAGGAGTGAAGGTAGTAAGTAATTGTTTGCTTATCTGTTTTGGCTGTGGATGCTGGCGTTGGATATTGATAATATTCCAGTTGCTGCTACTAAAAATACTTTTATTAAAAAACAAAAACATTAAAAAAGATGGGACATGGAAATATGGAAATGGAAATGGTTGCATCAGAGGATATTTGATAATATGCATGTGTTTTTGTTTTTCAAATAAAGGTCCAAGAGCACAGAAACATGCCCAGAAGTTTAACTGCTCTTGGGGGCTTACCTCTGACAACCAATGAGATCTACAGTCTGAATGCTCCTTGCATTTCCTGTTAGTATGAAAGAAGATGAAACAGGTTTGACTTAATGTGAACAACTTTGGTAAATAAAAAAAAACACTCTTTTAAATGTTCATATTGTATATCAGTGACTTCAGTGAATCTAACTTGCTCTTATGAAACAAGCATATTTTTATATAGTATCAGATTTTCACTAAATTATGGACACTGGGCAAAGTATTTTATGTAACAACATGTTTTCTAGTTTCATATTCTCCACGTAGATGCACCATAGATAGACATCCTACAAAGGGACCTAAATTCCTGGAAATAGGTCCCCATGTGGCATCATAAATCACTGCACCATCCTATTCTCTTTAAATATAAACTTTTGTTTTGTACAGGAATCTGCAGAGACTGGAAGAACACAGCATCTCTACAAATAACCTTGTAAATGTTGGACTAAATTGGCCCCTCTGGTTCTGAATGCTCATGTACACATTTCTGATTCAAAGAAATGCCTTGGTTTGCTGACCTTAATAAGTAACTAGAAAAAGTTAATTATTTATTTTCACATATTTAAAATCTAATTAATATGACACTACCATGTTGACTTTAGTCTAAAGTTTACCCTGGCTAAATTGTTATGGGATAATCCTGAAGAATGTAGAATTTTCCCATTATATTTCCTGTGTAGGCCCAATGTGTTTAGTTGGTAGAGACTGCAGGGATTATGCCCTAGACATAGTATGGGGGTTGTATGTCCTGTACAACCATCACTGACTTTTCCAAGGCAATCACTCTCCGTACTGGATGCCATTTTCTTCTGAAGCTCATTTTCCTTTGAAACTCACACCTTTGTTGAGTGTTCTTCCTGTAGATATCATAGAGCAGTTGAATGAGAATAGTACACATTCATTGTTTACTTAAAAAGATGTGGGCCTGCCATATGCTTTCTACAAATGCTAGAAGATATTGTTCTAGGGGTCTTACAATCATAATCAAAAAATAATGATATTACATGAAGGTATCAAGATTTGTTACTGCAACTTAAAAAAATGTAATATACAACTACATTAACTTTCTACCCAGTATTTCGGAAGAAATTAAATACCATTTTCTTTCGGGATTTCTAACATTAAACCAACTAAAACTCTGGTGGAAACCCCCTCTTACCCTACATGAAGTAGGTTGATGGCTAAAATACATATATTATCTATGTGGAACAATAATATTTCCAATTTCAGTCCAAACCAGGCTTCATGCACAGGACTGTTCAATGTTATAGACTCTCTGATAACCCAGAGGTGGTTGGAGGGTACATCTTTTTGTTTAGTAATATTTTTTAGTAATAATAAAGCTATATATTTTTTTAAATAAATATTCCACCACCGCGCAATGGGTACCCATGTGGTATCCTACACCACTATATAACTATATCTTACAGTGCATTAAATAGGGTTGTTTTGCTTTATGTATAACTCCACATAGATAGGAGAAACATCAAAATTATTACAACTAAGGTAAAAACTAGTCATTTATTTACATATCTATTTCAATGAGAAATCCACATTCACCTTGAATGAATTACAGTATGTATATTGACCCACATGTGCTAAAACTGACCAACTGTATTTCATGTTGTGCTAAACTAATATTTCCTATATGTCATATTCAATAAAGGTAATAATGTAATAATAGTATATGACGATATCTACAGAACTAGATGAAACCTTTAAAAGCATTCCTTATGGCAGTGATTCCCAAATATATTCAGCTATGGACCTCTTTTGGTGCTCCAAAAGTATTAATGGAAAATTATAATCCAAAAAGGTGTCCATGTAAACTGAGTTCATTCTTTGGGACCCATAAATAAAGAGATACAGAGCCATGACTGACTTTGGGACTCCCCTGAACCCCCAAGCAACCCTGCTATTTGGATCTCTGGCACACTGGGTTGCTAATATCCAAGACTATTAACATGGACATGAAACTTGTTATGGGGGCTGTGACATGATTGTTTTTGTGGGTAGTGTAATGCGAGCCACAATAATTAATGTTGGGGTTGCTATATGTTGTTATGTGCACTTTAATATTGTTATTTTACCTGTAACTAGCAGAGGTACACTTTCTGCCATGTATGTTAGGGTGGCAACAAAATGTGCAGGTGGCCTCCTGGAATGTTTGTTTGGTCACAGGGGTCACTGGGGGGAGAGATAGGTATATACATTAACAAGAAGGTATTTTGGCCCTTTGCAGACTTTCCTAGTTGGATCAAAGATAGTCATAAAGGGAGAAGTTAGTTTATGGCACTCTGTAAAATCAGATCTAGAAAAAAGTGATGGGGGTAACGGGGTGAGGACGTCCCACTAACAAATCAAACCCCCTCTTAAATGGAGGGAAATTAGGAGGGGTGTAGGCGAAACTTCTGGTGTTTGTGATATTTCTATGCAAAAAAAGAATAACAAAGTTGGTAGTCTGACTCTGACATACTAAGCAATGGTATGTCTGAGCATGTCTGCACTAAGGACAAGTTGCATGTGTATTTCTTTCTGAGCTGTCCTAACAAAAGGGATTTTACTTTTCTGCTTCTCCATGAATAATGGTCCTTAGGCAGAGCTGGGAGCTGTGAGATTGAACACAAAAGGCACGAGAAGAAGAAGATTGAGGTGGCTACTCTGGGGGTTGTAACATACAGAACTTCTAAATTCTGCTTAGGATGGTATGCTTCATTGCCTTTCTTAAATATACTATGAAAGCTTCAAGTTTGGAGGCCATTGGTTGGGTTTATATTCTTCGGACTTGGCTGACCTGTCTGTGTTGGCGATATTGAGTCTTTGTCCATATGTTTCATCTCAACTGTTGAGGGAAGGTCTTCTTACTTTCCTATTTAAGTTCTCCTTCTTTTTTCCTTTCTATCATACCCATCTTTTTTACTATTTTTCTCTGTCATTTCAAATTTTTGTCCCTCAGCATCGCATGGGGCCTTGTATATCTGTCAATCCGCTTCTTCCCCAATACCATAATTATAATCTGTCATAATACAAAAATGTAATAAAGAGTTAAAAATATTCTACTAAGAATACCATGATTATTGTTCAGGTCTTTCTCCAGCTCAACCCAAACCTTTTGGAGTTATTTTCCCATGGAATCACCAAACATACAAAAAAAGGGGATTCAAGAAAAAATGACACTTAAATGGGAATTATGTTGAAGACTGATAAGCGTTGTAAGCCATAAACATAAACACATTTTTAGAGAAAAAATTTAAGTTTTATAGAAGTTGTCTATGAAAAGAGGCCATCTTGTTTTGTAGCATCACTTTCTGACAACTCAAACATGAAGATGTATTTGTTTTCTGTGCGTCGAGGGCTGGGGAAGAGAGAAGATTGAGAGATTAACAGAAATTTTAGATTATTTTATGCGACTAAAATTAACACCAAACCATTTCCCTCTCATAGTCCCACAATAAGACATTTTAGTAATTACCACATTTTTTTCCAATTAAAAACTGGTTTTATGACTTTTTCTCTACTTAATTACGTTCTTAGGCTCTAAGTTTTCAAACACATTTTCTTCATCGTACAGTGGTTCTTTAAGTTTAACACCAGCAAATATATTATTACCTTTATTATTATCATACTTTATATAAAATAGACTGGACATACAGTGAATACGTGACATAAAAGTGATAAGCATACATACTGGGCCCTGCTGCCATTTTTGGAAGCTAGGTGGTGATTTGGAGGGATTGCTTGATTGATGGTGGTCAGTCAGTTCAGAAGAAATCTAGAATAATTATACAGTATCTCACAAAATTAAGTACACCCCTCACATTTTTGTATATATTTTATTATATCTTTTCATGTGACAACACTGAAGAAATGACACACTGCTACAATGTAAAGTAGTAATTGTACAGCCTGTTTAACAGTGGAAAACATCCACCAGCTCCGTGTTGTCATCATGGTGGAGTGGAAGAGGACCCCAGTGGCAACCTGTGAAGCTCTGATGAACTCCATGCTCATGAGGGTTAAGGCAGTTCTGGAAAAAAATGGAGGCCACACAAAATATTTACACTTTGGGCCCAATTTGGACATTTCCACTTAGGGGTGTACTCACTTTTGTTGCCACCGGTTTAGACATCAATGGCTGTGTGTTGAGCTATTTTGAGGGGACAGCAAATTTCCACTGTTATACAGGCTGTACCTACTTTTGTGTAATACTGTATCTACTTTATATTTCAGTAAATTGAATACAATAAGGTTATAGACAGGGGCTAATTGCATCCTTTTCAGTGTTGTGTAAAATTGTGTTTTAATTTGTTTCTTGATACATGTACTGCATGAAAGACAGGTATCCCATAAAGATAGCAGATATTTTGCATATTCCAGGAAATCTGTCCCCATATGCCATTTTACTGTCACTCTTCACCATTCCATTCTCTGCAAATGAGATATTTTGTATTATGTAGGATTCCTCAACAAATGGAAGTACACAATATCTCCACAACCAAGGGAATTACCTTGTAAATGTTAAGGTAAATTGGCCCCTCGGCCACCATATATTGTGAAAGCTCATAAATAACCATGTACAAGCTTCTGATCCCAAGACATCCATCACAAGGCTCTTGTGTAGGTTTTCTGCCTGGGCTCACTGACCTCAATATGTAAATAGAAAATGGTAAATTATTTATTTTTGAGCATTTGTAGTCATTACAAGTATATTGTGAGAGAGGCATGACATGGTAAAAAGCTAGACCTGGTATAAATTGCTTATGTAAATTTAAGATCTATTTAGTCAAAATGTAACTTTTTTGGATCACCGGGAATATTGTTGAACTGGCAGTACTTTAAATCACACCATTTGCCTAGTGTATTGGCATACATATATATATTTCAGGTGTATATTCTTCTACTTGGCTAGGATAAGCAACTGAAAAAATAAGTTTATGTAAAAAAACAGTGAAACAATATACTGTTTTGAAGAGTACACTTGGCAAATGTTTTAGAAAGTAAACAAAATGATCAGCCTTTAACTAATTACGGTAAACTTTCAGTTATCCGGCACCCACAGGGATTGGTAGTTGCTGGATAAATGTAGTTTATGGTTGCTTGAGAATCAATATTAAACAAGGCCAAGATTAGCAGCACATAGGATGCTCTGCTAAGTATATTTGTCAACGAGGGCTGTTCTAGCAGCAGCAGCTTTCACTCCTCACTTACAGGTATGTTCTGCTGGAGGGTGCGGTGCTGACCCCGGGGAATGTAACGCCAAAACTGCCCAGGCTCAGTCACTCATGTCTGTCTGCTTCCAGGTAACATTGAATTGAGATGTACAGTGGATGATATCTAGGTTCCTGTAAGCATTTTGTGGTATAACAACCTGTCCCCTTGCATTTTTTGAGCCTTGTAAAATTTAAATTTGTATTTAAAGTACAGTATTCCATTTTTTTTCTGGTTGCTTGAGTTCTGGTTGCGTGAGTTCTGGTTAACTGAGAGCCTAATGAAGTTGGGAATATGGCAGCTAAAATATCAGTGCTAGCAAGGAAATGGAACCCCACAGTAATTGCATTAACAAGTTACATTATTTAAAGGCTGAGATTATTTCTTGGTTTCCTGAACATTTTTGGCCTTAACATGTCTATTCAAACGACCAAAAAACGTGTTGGCTTTGGTTCTTTATTTAAGAACAGAACTACGTAGATAAATGTTATATTTAGACACTGAATAGTTAAGCACATCTGGGGAAATTTTCATATTGGGCTCTTTTTGATTGACAAACTAAATGAATAATCAGAACTGAAATATAAATGACCCTAAGTAATTTATGATGTTCAACAAAGTGCTATTTGGTGTTTCCTGCCCAGTCTCTTGTCATTTACCTCTCTAATGTTACAGGATTCACTACTGGAGGGCAGGCATTTCATAATATCTTTTTAGCCAAAATACCACAAATTCTTTGTTTCAAACCAGCGGTAGCCATTCTAGGGGTATAGATTAATCATTTTGTTATAATTTGTCAGTAGAAAATATATATTATATATACAGACATGAGCATGATGTAACATTTTCCTGAAATATGCAATTCATTAATTCATAATAAAATATGTTTGAAACTTTACCTTAAGTGGGTACCATCGCTTAGAAGAGGCATAATCAATTAGTTTTAAAAAATGTCACCAAGATTCAAATAATGTCAAAGTCAGGAATCCATATTTGTTTATGGATACAAGTGCAAACATTTTTTTAATGGCATTCATAAGGGTACATGAAAGTAGTTTACATAGTACAGATGACTTAGGAAAAGAACAACATTTAACCAATAACTGTTTTATAAGCATTTGTAAGAACTAGGCTGGATCTCCATTTCTTTTTTTTTTTATCCACTATTTTTATTAGACAGAAAAAATATTTTTACAGAAATAATGAGATAGATAAAAGCCTATGGTTGAAAAAACAATACATCTAAATTCAGTATCTCTTCATCATTACAATAATTATATTGTCTGTCCATCATAAAATGTGTCTGATTTCTATTTATGGATCGAAATGGTACAGATTTGTTGTATTACAACAATAAAGTGATTATCTTCAATAAATAGACTATAAACATGGTATTGTTGTTGTCTTATTATAAGCATGTGATTAATTAATTCCAATCCGAATTTTTACTTAAACCATTCTAACAAAACAAAACTAAACAGTACTAGTCACTTCGATTAGTTCCAAGTAGTTTAGATAACTTGCCTATTCGTAATCCACCCATGTAACCATACTTGTGGGCATAGCTGAACTCCGCTCTGGTCCCTGAGCCTCCCTCTCGCTCTGCGCCCCCAGCGCCTGAGTATATGTTGTATCTTATCCATTTAAGTGCTCCCTAAATTCTATCCATGGGTCCCAGATATCAAGGAAGCGGGGGATTGAGTCTTCCAGGGAATGTGTTATTTTTACGTTAATGGCAATATAGTCTATTTTATTTTTGATCAGTTAAAAGTCTAGATCTATCTGCTTCCAATGTCTGGTTATGTGGCTTTTAGTAGCCAGAAACATAAACTGCAAGAGATTATTTTGGGAATGTGATATAGTGCTCACTGGGATCCCTAATAAACAAGACAAGTTCCTCTTTTATTGTAGTAGGAAAGAGTTCAGAAGCCAGTTTGGATATTGTTTTCCACATTAGGCGAACAGTGGGACATTCCCACCAAATGTGTAAAAAGGAACCCTTGAAATTGCAGCCCCTGAAACATTTTGCTATTTTTTCTGGTGTTAGGTAAGTTCGGTGTAGTAGTTGTATTACTATTTCTAGTAAATTCTGACTGAGGGAACCCCTATAAAGGCTGAATCTCCATTTCTGACCCAGCTCCACCCGTTGACTACCTCCATTATAATGGCTCTGGGGTGTGGGGCTAGTTGCTAGTTCATCTAGCCTACTTAGAGGACCATGGAGTAAATGAAGGTTTAAGAGCAGGTAATGGTGTGTCTGTTGAGGTGAGGTATAGGCAGGCTTTAAGAAAGGGATAGCCCATTCCACAAATCAAGGCTCCAACCTGGACTTTTATACATACTTTCTTTGTGCTTTATTTTTTTTTACCCTGTTCTTCTGTCCCAGTTTTGTCTACTATGTCTCAGTTTTTTCTTGGAGTGTCCAGTTTTTTTTTTAATCTCATATAATTTCTATTAAATTATAAAGTAGTTTAGAACGACAGCCATAGCAAAGTACAATCATGTTACATATCATACAATGTCAATCAAAATAAATCATTTTAACACTTTTTCCCCATCCTTTCCCTTTTCCCAAACCTTTTTTTTAATTATTGTTTCTTTTTCAACTTACATTTTTATTATTTTTGTTTCCCTCCCCTTCTTCCCGATCATCTTTCTTTCTTGTACATAACCGAGAAGCTTATTCATGTTCTATGAAGTTAAGTACATGTGATACATAAATATACATAAAACATAATAGTTTTTTTTATAAAACTAAATCAGACTGCTTAACTAGTCAGTTAAGTTTGAAAATCCTTCTACGTTTCTCAAAACTTTACTCCTATATTAGGATCCTCTATGATCACGTGCTGGGCGCCAAGATGCCCCCTGCCCCCCCCACTTCTAAGTAACCAATATATCTCTGTCATTGTCTAAAAAATGGATTAAATGTGTTACATATATTGATTAAAGCCAATGTCCCCAAATCCCTTTAAACTTTAGACATTTTCCTTTATAATTTGCCTTTGACAAAGCCACTTGGAAGTGCTGAAACGGCATTCAGGAATTAATATAGAGTTTTTGTAATTGAATCTTAAATTACTGGTGCCTTACATCACTTTATACATAATAAAGATTACATTTTAGGGTTCTCCTTCAGAAACAGCTTGTCCATTTACTTAGACCACTATTGTAAGGTCCCCTAAATAGTGCTACTTTCTAATGCTTGTATTAGCAAATATTAGTAATTACAATCTGCAATTAGTCTAGTGGACCTATAGCTGTCCTGTACTGATTGGCAAGTTGTTTTAATTGCTTTTAAAAAGATGAACCTCTCAATACTCCCTTTATAGGAACAGAGGCTGCTATTTTGGCATATCATAGCTGTCACACAACCTGTTAAGATTGGGCTGATATAACTGGACACTTCCAGAAATGATATAATTCTCCAGCTATTGCATGAAACTCAGCCACCCAGCGAAACAAATATTCTGGACAAGCTGTAATTTAATAATTGATTCTACGAGTCTCTCATTTCCTTCCCTTATTGCTTCACACCAGAACATTGCTCCAAGGCCATGCATTTTAATAACCCACAGCCTCATTTCTCTGATCTGCACTGCAGCGCCTGTCCTAATATTACAGGACTAATGACTTGGGCCTCAGGGGGTAATGAAACCCATGGAAGATTTACACTGAACCATGGAGCTTCACAGCTCCATCTAAATAAAAAATAACTTTATTACATATATCTGATGTGAGCCTCTATTTAATGTACAGGGAAGAGGGCTCAGCCCAAACATTTCTGCTTTATATCATAAATCTAGCTATACTTCTCAAAAACTTAATACAGAAAACTTGAATCTCTTATTTAAAGGTCAAAATCTATTTGATTTTTTAACTTATTTTAATTTATTTATTTTGTAAATAATATAGGAGAACATTATAACAGTACTCATATAGAGCCACATAACAGTGTTGTTCAGTTGTATAATAACAATGCTTTAGGCCGGGGCAGAGACAGACCCAGGCACTGGGTCTGATGCAGCGCAGTTTCACCCAGCGAAGCCTGGGGCACTCCTGATTGGCTGGGAAAGCAAAGGAGGGAATTCTGCACGTTTTGCTGGCTTCCTCCTTCACTTTGCGCCAGCCATTGCCAGAATTTCAGTCCCTCTCTGCCCCAAGTTAGTTAGGATAGTTGGGTTTGTTTAAAAAATAAAAAAAAAATCTGTGTTATAGGAGAGGAATGGAATAGGAAGTGTGTAATATTTGCACGTTGTACCAAACTGCTTTCTTGTACGTTTGATGTTGGTGTCTCGTGGTGGGAGGTGAGTTGCCCGGCCCACTGGCTTAAGTGGGCATTGCCCTGCCTCATGGGCATGCTTGGAAAAGCACTGGGTGGCCCTGGGCGTGGGCCCAGGGCGTGAGGTTACTGTCCTGGCCGGGCTCCTCCTCCATTATGTTAATTAAGAAATGTTATGTTAATTACGGTAATTATGTTAAGTTATGGATTATGTTAATCCAGTTGGTTAATAAAGCTGTGGCCCGTGTTACTCCTAATTTGGTGTCAGTCGTTATTTCACAAACTAATGGATCATGCTGGGGTCAAGTAATGTATAATGATTTATACAGCCACATAATAATAATACTACAGTAATAAAATAATTCCTGAGAGCTGTATAATAATGTTGTTATTTATTAATGTTGCACACTATAATATTAGGATTGTAACACAGTCCTTCAGCTCTGGAATGTAGAAGTGCCCCACACTGATCAAGGAAAACTATAAAAATTTAAAATTTTGGATCTGAGTTTCAAATACTTGTAGCTCTATATTTATATCTAGTCTAGAGGTGAAATGAGGCATAATTTAGAAATAAAAAAAAAATTGCCAATATTAATATTATAGGGCCCAGAATCATATTCTGTGGAGGGTCCTGAATAATGGTGCTGTAGTATAATGAAATCAAATTTCAGGATTAAGTCACCTTATTATGACCACCGCCTAATTTTTTATGTCAGCAGCACTTGCCAATGAAATACCGCACTTGTCGTGAGCTAGCTTGGTAGGAATATAAGGTGACCCTTAGGCATTCTGAAAACATATCAATCATCACTGTCATGGGTAAAACGTGTGATTTTTTGGGGGCCAAGAGTGGAAGTATTTCTGAAACAGCGCAGTTTGTGAATTGTTCATGTGTTGCTGTGGTTAAAGTGTACCATAACTGGACAAATGTCACCATTGCGAATAAACGGCATCGAAACTGCAAAAGCACCACATGCCATTGATGTCAGATTTGAACGTTGGATGCAAAGGTGTGTGAGGGCCAACTCACCATCCAAACAAACCAAGAGGCTATGAGAAGTGTGTTTAAAATGACAGTACAGCCTATCCAGTTGGGTATGGGACTCCAAAGCAAACAGCTGGTCACTGCACCAATGCTGATGAGGATTCATCGGCAGAAACTGCTTTAATTTGCACGACAGTACTGAAATTGGTCCTCTACTGATTGGCAAAGGGCCTTCTCTGATGAGTCTCGTTTTCTGTTCCTTTGACTGGACAGATCCACTCATTCCTCTGGAAGGCACTCTCAACCAATTGGGTTATCTACCATCCATGCAGATCAAGTACACCCATACATGTTGACTGTCTTCCCTGGAGCGGATGGGATCTTTCAGCAAGACAATGCAAGACTTCCAAGTACTTCCCTGGCCTGCAAATTCCACAGACTTGAACCACATTGAGTACATGTGGGACCACCTCGATAGCCATGTTCGCCATATGGATCCTTCAACACACACTCTTCAGCAGCTGTCGGATGCACTGCAGTCTGCATGGCACCAGATATCCTTGCCAACCGTCCAGCATCTTAATGACGCACTACCACGTCATCTAGATGCAGTCCGTGTTGCACACGGAAGTTATTCAGGATATTAGCTGGTGGTCATAATAATGTGTATAAAGCTTTTAAGTGTTACTATATAAGTAAATAATAATAATGATTAATGATTAATAATGATTCAGTCATTTTCAGTATAACTAAGAGCATAATGAGGCAGCTTCTGGGTCAGTGGGGGGAAAGGTGTGATGTCAATTCCAGTCTTATTCAATTATCTTAACAAAGGCTCTCTCTTCCCTCCTTCCTCTAGTGATAACCAGAACACACTCTCTCATAATTCAGGTCTCAGGATTTGATGTTTTTATGTTTTTCTTACACAGCTGCTAATATCATTAATTTAATATAGACTTATATTTTTTCTTTTTAATTTTCCAACAATACATATAATACAACACAACATTTTACCAGTACATTATAAGACCCAGTTGGCGAATACTTTCAAATTCATTATTCAGTCTTGTCAATAATATCTCAAAGAGCAGGCATCAATGCTTTAAACATATACAGCCTTATTAAATTGCAATTTGGCCAATTGAATAGGGCTCTATATAAGCACAGATCATATATTTTTTACAGAAGTTTTTAGTTAGTGAGGACCTTGCTTTAGGATAGAAGTTCACTAACTAAAAACTTCTGTACAAAAATATGTTCTTTGCTTATATAGAGCCCTATTCAATTGGCCAAATCGCAATTAAATAAGGCTGATAGTATAGAGGAAGGCAATTAACATAACGCTTTTCATTTTATTTATCCTTGCCTTATCATATCACCTCCTCTAGTTTAGCAATACTCTTTGTTTACACATTGACAAAACCTACTGAAAAAAATTATTTACATATACAGTGGATATAAAAAGTCTACACACCCCTGTTAAAATGTCCGGTTTCTGTGCTGTAAAAAAATTAGACAAAGATAGATCATTTCAGAACTTCTTCCACCTTTAATGTGACCTATAAACTGTACAACTCAAGTGAAAAACAAACTGAAATATTTGAGGTAGAGGGAAGAAAAAATATAAAAATAAAATAATATGGTTGCATAAGTATGCACACCCTTAAACTAATACTTTGTTGAAGAACCTTTTGATTTTATTACAGCACTCAGTCTTCAGGGGTATGAGTGCATCAGCATGGCACATTTTGACTTGGCAAGATTTGCCCACTCTTCTTTCCAAATCTGTCAGATTGTGAGGGCATCTCCTGTGCACAGCCCTCTTCAGATCACCCCACAGATTTTCAATCGGATTCAGGTCTGGGCTCTGGCTGGGCCATTCCAAAACTTTAATCTTCTTCTGGTGAAGCCATTCCTTTGTTGATTTGGATGTATGCTTTGGGTCGTTGTCATGCTGAAAGATGAAGTTACTCATTATGTTCAGCTTTCTAGCAGAAGCCTGAAGGTTTTGTGCCAATATTGACTGGTATTTGGAACTGTTCATAATTCCCTCTATCTTAACTAAGGCCCCAATTCCAGCTGGTGTTCTTTTGGTGATGTGCAGTGTTGTTTTTGCGCCAAACATATCTTTTGGAATTATGGCCAAAAAGTTCAACCTTGGTTTCATCAGACCATAACACCTTTTCCCACATGCTTTTGGGAGACTTCAGATTTGTTTTTGCAAAATGTAGCCTGGCTTGGATGTTTTTCTTCGTAAGAAAATGCTTTTGTCTTGCCACTCTACCCCATAGCCCAGTCTTTTTCCAAAATATGTTAATTTTCTCTCTTCCTTTATATCATACTAGCGACTTGTACTTCAAAAATGACAGCAATACAATTTGAAGCCTCGCAATGCTGTTTGCCACAAATTGCAAGCCTCTCACCCCCGTATTTTAGGGTCCTCGCAATGTGTCCCTTTGGCGCTCATCGCGGGCCCCGCAATGAGTGGCTTTGCCTCTCATCGCAGGCCGCAGCATGGGCTGTGCGCATGTGCAAGGCCGTAACTTTGGCACTCATCGCGTGTCTCTCCCCCCCTGTACTTTACGTTCCTCAGGCTTTGCCACTCATTGCAGGCCGCGGCATGTGCTGTGCGCAATGCCGTAACTTATCGTGGGCCACACCTGTATCTCTTTCCCCCTCTCTCCCCCCCTGTGTCTGTTTCCCTGCTCTCCCTCCCCTGTGTCTCCTACCCCTCTCTCCCTCCCGTGTCTCTTTTCCCCCTCTCCCTCTCCTGCATCTCTTTCCCTCCTCTGTGTCTCTTTTCCCACTCTCCCTCCTTTTTGACTCTTACACCTCTCTCCCTCCCCTGTGTCTCTTCCCCCCTCTCTCCCCTGTGTCTCCTTACCCCCATATCCCTACCCTGTGTCTCTTTCCCCTCTCCCTCCTCTGTGTCTCTTCCCCCTGTGTTACTGCCACCTCTCCCTCCCCTGTGTCTCCTTTCTCCCCCCTCTCCATCCCCTGTGTCTCTTCCCCCTCTCTCTACTGTCTCTCTAGCTCTCTATCACCTGTGACTCTTCCCCCTTATCTCCTCCTCTGTTTCTCTTCCCTCGCTCTCCATCCTTTGTGTCTCTTCCACCCCCTCTCCCTCCGCTGTGTCACTTCCCCCGTCACCCTCTCCTGTGTCTGTTCGCCCCCATCTCAATTCCCTGTTTCTCTTTTCCCCCTCTCCCTCCC
Source organism: Discoglossus pictus (assembly GCA_027410445.1). Taxonomy (NCBI): domain Eukaryota; kingdom Metazoa; phylum Chordata; class Amphibia; order Anura; family Alytidae; genus Discoglossus; species Discoglossus pictus. The sequence continues at coordinate 224,259,949 of CM050169.1, forward strand.
CTGTCTCTTCCCCCCTCCCTACCCTGGTGTCTCCACCCCCCCTCTTCCTTCCCTGTGGCTCCTTACCCCCTCACCTTTCCCCCCTCTCCCTCACCTGTGTCTCTTTCCCCACTCTTCCTTCCCTGTGTCTCTTCCCTCCCTCTCCCTTCCCCTGTGTCTTCCCCCCTCTCCCTCCCGTGTCTCTTCTCCCTCCCCTCTGTCTGTTGCCGACCCTCCCTTGACCCACCTGTTGTCCCCACCCAGCCTCGCACACACGTCCCGCCTCAGACCTCTGTGTCCTCACGTTCTTTGATCCCCCCGGTGTGCTTCCGCTGCCCCAGGGGCTCCACTTTCATGGGAGCCTTAAGCAGCCTTTCTGTAGTAGGGCCACGCTGCTGGCGGCGGTGCTGGGGTAGTGTATTCTGGAGGCCTTTCTTTTGGGCTGCAGTGTGCAGCACCTTCCTGCATCCCTTGCCGATCTCAGTGACCGGGCTGTGCCGCCGCTGGCTGTGTCACCTCCAGCGTTGGGGCTCCTCCATAGTGCTGGCCGCACTGCTGCTGCCGCAGCTTTACCAAGCACAGCCTGGAGTCCCTGGGGGAGCTGCTGGTGCACAGGCTGGGGGTGCTCATACTGCTCCTGGTCGGGCCTCCGGTCCTATACTGCCTGTACTGGGCAGGCACTTACTTGGGGGTCTGGGAGCATGTGTGCTGCATGATCTGCGGGGTCCTGGAGTATTTGAGGATGCCATGGGTGAGCACCGGTCTAACCTCCATGTGCCTGGGTGGTGTCAGCTCCACATGCCCTTCCTCTCCGTGGCTCCCGGCGGCTCTCAGCCGATGTCAGCATTACAACACACATGCTGTGCTCGCGACATCCAACAGCCAGGGGAAGTGTAGTGCCCCCCGCCCATGGATCCCGCTCTACTCCAGGGTGGTGATGTCGCCCCACTAGCATCAGTGAGGCAGGGGGAGCCGTGCGGATCTTGGGATGAGCACCTATGGCGCTCATCGCGAGCTTTGCGTCTACAGTGCTCATTGCAGCATGCGCAAGCGCCAGTTGTCGTCCCGCAAAGCAGGATGACAACTCGCAGATTGACAACTATTATAGTTGATTCAGACATGCCAATTGAGGAGTATAATAAATGGTAGAATAACCATTTCTCTTTCAAAATATTATATTAGACCTTAAATGTTTCAAAAGTTTTCAACTTACCATTTTGATATAAATCTCCTCTCAAACCCCATTCTTCCTAGTTTATATTTAAATATAGCGTTAATTCAAATGATATTTTATGCAACTGTGTTACTGGGGAAGGGAACTTTATCATTTGAGCTGATTTATTAAATGTAAACCACCATTTTAATAGAATACTAGGGACATATGGTAAATGTTTAATTAAGATCTTATCTAGATTATTCCCCCAGCGAACAAATTCCAAATTCAAGTCTTTCGATTTCTCTATTTCTAAATGTTTAGGAATCTTATATTTTGGATGAATTTCAAAAGATGCATTACATTTACTGCTTTGGATTATTCTAATATATTTGCAACTCCTCTGCCTCCTTTTGAGAAGGCTCTAGTGACTATGGGCCTTATTAAATTAGCCCTCGTAGTTCCCTTGGTCCTCGCAAAAGACAGTTTTTTGCTGTTCGCGAGGACCAATTCCCCAATACTTCCCTCGCAGCCTGCTTTGCGAGATAACTCCGAAAAATGGCAGAGAATAAGCTCCGAAAGAGATACGGAGTAACACGCAGCCTTAAATCTATGATCCTTAAATCTACGGGCACAAAAAAGTGCTAGCAAGGGATCCTAAATCACATACATGCTGGCTCAGAGCAGCCCGAGACAGCCGTGTGATGCTCCCCCCTGCTCCCTAAACACATCCCCATGCTGCAGGGGTCCCTATCGGGACCCCTGCAGCCCCCCCACATTAACCCGTTGCAGCGGGGGTCCCCGATCAGCAAAGCTCAGACCCCCACTGCATTTAAAAGGGCTTGCGGCACACTATCAGCAATCCTGGCCGCGGCACCTTAAATTAAACCCCCTCTATGCTGGGAGTCCCCATCGGGACCCCTGAAGAGTCCTCACATTAACCCCTTGCAGCGGGGGTCAATACAGACCCCCATAAGCCCTTAATTAACCCTGTCACTCATGGAGGTCATGGAGGTCAATACAGTCTGTATTGACCCCCATGAGTGACAGGGTTAATTAAGGCTTATGGGGGTCTGTATTGACCCCCATGAGTGACAGGGTTAATTAAGGGCTTATGGGGGTCTGTGTTGACCCCCATGAGTTATAGGGTAAATTAAGGCTTATGGGGGTCTGTATTGACACTCATGAGTTATAGGTTTAATTAAGGCTTATGGGGATCTGTATTGACCTTTCAGGACCTTTACGGTGGTAAATTTTAAATTTTAAATGCAGCGGTTTCACGATCGGTCCTGATGGGGACCCCCAGCATAGAGGAGGGTTCATTTTACGTGCCGGAGCCAGGATTGCTAATCGTGTGCCGCGAGCCCTTTAAGGAGCCGCAACGGGCAATTAAAAAGTTTTAAATGCAGCGGGGGCCTGATTGGTGCCGAAGGTGTTAATGTGGGGGTGCTGCGAGGTCCCTATGGACCCCTGCAGCAAGGGCTTGATGTGGGTCACTTCGGGGGTTCCGATGGGGACCCCCCGCATAGAGGGGGGTTAATTTTAGGTGCCGGGGGGGGGGATAGTTGGAGTACCCCCAATGGCAGGGCTTGTGTGTGGGACTGCCGCTGAGGTCCCGTTTAGATCGCCTGCAGCAATTGATGAGGTGTGGGAGCCTGCAAGATCATCTTGCAGGCTGTCACTCCTCATGTACATTTTCTGTTGATACGGACGGCCGTGCTGCGTAGCTCACACGTTGCTCGCAGCAGGGCTAATTTAATAGCGTCATAACTTTTATAAATTTGCAGCATGTAGGATTTAAGTAGAAGCCTCTTATCTACGAGGCTGGAATTTAATAAGGCTGTATATCTTTTTTTATACGTGTGTGGCAAAAAACAGTCACCTAGTTTTATTACAGTGACAATGTGTGATGTTATGTGTTTAAACTTTATATTACATTTTAGTTGTAGCCAGTTCATTGCATTTGGAATGTCATGATGTCATCTGTAACTGTCATGCTGTGAGTCAGGTTTTAAAGTTTGCGCTGATGGTGGATACATAAAAAAAAGTATATCTGTCATTTTAGAGAAAGATAGAGATAAAGGCATTTATTATTTTGCCAAGCCTGCTTTTTGCCGATCTATTATTCTTTGCAGATATATTAGTTTAATTTCAGGAATTTTTATTGGAAGACTTCTCAATACATATGTTATTTTAGGCAATACTGTCATTTTTATTGCAGCAATTCTGCTTCTTCCACTTGTGTAGTGTGTTGTTAATTTGGATGATAATATAATATAAGTTGTTTTTACTAAAGTTATTTAAATTTGGTGTCATTCTGATTCCCAAATGGGTTGTATAATTCCATTTATACAGAAATTTCCTCATTAATTCAATCTTTTCTTCACTTCAAAGACATCTGTTTTAGGGAAATTAACCTTATAGTATGACAATATACTATATTCCTTAACTATTTGATGAAGTTTAGTTAACTATTTTACCGGGATCGTTAAAGTTAACTAAATTGCCAGGATCGTTAAAGTTAACTAAATTGTCTGCAAAAATAATGGTTTTATTGACTATGGATCCTGTTGTTATACCCTCAATGTCTTCACAGCTCCTAATTTTTTGTAGGAGGGGTTCCATTATCAATGCAAACATTAATGGAAATAAAGGACAGCCTTGTCTAGTACCGTTGCGTATTTTAAAGGTTTCAGATTTAAAATCTAGACCAAGAACATAGGCATTTACCTCTGTATATAAAGCGTTAATACCATTGGATCCAAATTTGCCAAGACCATATTTTGCTAACACCAGTTGTATAAATTGCCAGTTAACTCTATCAAATGCTTTTTCAGTGTTCATGGATATCATTACTAAAGGTATTTGTTTCCGTTGGGCAAAGGCCGAGATGTCTATTAATTTTCGGTATTATCAGTAGATTGTCTATTTTAATTAACTTATCTAATAGGGTATTTAATTAAGCAGCCAAGATTCATGAATAGATTTTTATATCAGTGTTAAGTAATGAAATTGAACTGTAGTTTTGACATTTCAAAGGATCCTTATCTGGTTTATCTATATCATATACAGCTGCTTCCAAAGTTTCCTTTGCTGTAGTACCCTTTTGTTTGATCTCATTAACCATATTTCTCAGGTGTTTTACTAAGACCTGTGCAAAGGTCTTATAATAGATATTCAAAAAACCATCAGGGCCTGCTGATTCATGAACTCTTAGAGAATTTATACTTCATAGTATCTCTTTGTCCAATTTTGGTCTTTCCAATACTTTAAGTTGGTTTTCTGAGATTTTTGGCAAAGTAATTTGATTTAAGAACTTCATTATACAGTATATTTTTTTGAAGGTTTAATAAAATACAAATTTTCTTCTAAATTATATATTGATTTATAATATTTTGCAAATATATTGGCTATTTCAGCTGGTTTTGTATGGACTTTGCCATCAACTCCTTGTTTCTTAGAAATCTTATTATTAGTTTTTTCCTTTTTTATCTAATTGGCTAATAATTTGCCTGATTTATTTCCCATAATACTTTATTTGGTATAATTTTTTTAATTGCCCTTGAATTTTGATGATTTAATTCTTGATCAATTAGTTTTTTTGTTCTGAGCTTGCAGTTCCATAAGTTTTATATACAACTAGCGACTTCACGGTCAAAAATGACGGAGCAATAAAATTTAAAACCATGGGAATGCTGTTTGAGACATAATTGAAACCGTTTTGTACTGTGAGGACCTTCGGCGATAATTGCAAGGCTTGCGCTGAGCGCCTTCGGCGTTAATCGCATGCCTCGCAATGAGCGCCTTTGGCACTCATTGCGAGCCTCTCCTGTCGTGTACTTTTGGTCCTCTGTGAGAGATATATATTTCTATGTATATGTAGTTAAGTAATAATGAATGATTTCTTAAATCAATTAATATACTTTAATTATTTATAATTGATTTATGCAGCGAGCAATAGGCTGAAGAGCTAACAATCTGTTTGTATTTTCCATCTGCTTAGAATATCCATTTTGAGTGTTAGTGCCCTGCTTATAAAGTGTAATGAATGTTTGAACTGTGCATTCTAAATAGGCTTCGTGCGCGAGGTAAAGCCGTTGGTTTATTGTGTAAAGTGGCATTGTATAGCCGTAATGTTATTAATGCGGTACGCGTCTCGTGAGCATTTTATGACTTTTGTAATAGTGTATCTTGTGTTTTTCGCGGACCGGGGTCGTGTATCCGCGTTTTTATTTTTTCCGGTGGCCATTTTTTTCCACGCTTAGGCGATTTTCGAGTGTTGAAAATCGTCCAAATCGAGTTAAATTTGCATCCTACCTCACAGACGTCCTGGCTGTTGCCCCATGCTGTCTGTGATGTTTTTGTAATTTTTTTGGGGTGTATTTAGTGTGTTTTTTGGGTTTTTGTTTAGAGGCTAATCTCTTACATTTTTGCGTTTCGTCCCGCTTCTCATATTTTTTTTTTCTAAGTCCTGCATCTAGTATTTTAACGGCTCGCATCTGCTAAGTGCTATTGTTTAACGGCTCGCCTCGCTACCCGAGGCTCGCAAGCAATGAGCACCTGTGGCGCTTATAGCCTAAATTGTACTCACCTTGCAAAGTGTGACAACGTCTCGCAGTTTGACAACTCTTATACGTGATTGCTTTTTGAAAATGTCCTTTGTTTTACTTTATGGATTACCCACGCCGTAAGTGTACCTCTCATGTACGTTTTATGCGTGTTCCATAAAAAAGTTTTGGAAATTGTAGGATTTTCATTAATTTAAAAAAATGTATTTATTTCAACAGTTACCGTATATACTTGAGTATAAGCCGAGGCACCTATTTTACAACAAAATACTGGGAAGACTTAGTGACTCGAATATAAGCCGAGGGTGGGAAATGTGCTGCCCCCTGTGTCCCTCTTGTGCCCTCTGTGTCCCCCTCTTGTGTGCCCTCTGTGCCCCTTTATTGTGTCCCCCCTCTCTCTCCCCTGTGTCTCTTCCCTCCTCTTCCTCCCCTGTGTCTCCTCCCCCCTCTTCTTCCCCTGTGTCTCTCCCCCCTCCCTCTCTCCCTCCCTCCCCTGTGATTTCTCCCTCTCCCTCCCCTGTGTCTCTTCACCCTCCCTCCCCTGTGTCTCTTCCCCCTCGCCCTCGTGTCTCTTTCCCCACCTCCCTTATCATCCTCCTCATCCCCCCTCCTCAACCCCCCTCCTCAACAGCCCTCCTCATCCTCCCTTCTCATCCTCAACCCCCTCCTCATCCTCTCTCCTCTACCCCCTCCTCATCCTCCTTCGTCAACCCCCCCCTCAAACCCCCTCCTCAACCCCGTCCTCAATCTCAAAAACCCCCTCAACCCCCCTCCTCACCCTCCCTCCTCAAACCCCCTCCTCATCCTCAACCCCCCGCCTTAACCCCCCTCCTCAACCTCTCTCCTCAACCCCCTCCTCAACTCCCCTCCTCATCCACAACCCCCCTCCTCATCCTCCCTCCTCAACCCCCCTCCTCAACCTCAAACCCCTTCTCAACCCCCCTCCTCATCCTCAACCCCGCTCATCAACCTTCCTCCTCATCCTCCCACCTCAACCTCACCCCCCTCCTCAACCCCCCTCCTCATCCTCAACCCCCTCCTCATCCTCCCTCCTTGTCTCCCCTCCTCATCCCTCCTGCTAAACCCCCCTCCTCAACCTCCCTCCTCACCCTCCCTCCTCAACCCCCCTCCTCAACCACCCTCCTCCTGCTCAACCTCCCTCCTCAACCCCCCTCCTCAACCTCCCTCCTCATCCTCCCTCCTCAATCCCCCTCCTCAACCCCCCTCCTCATCCTCAACCCCCTCCTCATCCTCAACCTCCGTCCTCAACCCCCCTCCTCAAACGCCCTCCTCAACACCCCTCCTCATACTCAACTCCCCTCCTCATCCTCAACCCCACTTCTCAAACTTAACCCCTCTCCTCATCCTCCCTCCTCAACCCCCTCCTCACTTTACCCCTCTCTAATTTCCTCCCCCTCGCCCTTTCCCCTCACTTACTTTCCATCAGCAGCTGCTCATACGATCCTCCGCCTCACAGCTCGTCTTCCGGCTGCGTCGGGACCCTGCCAATGCTAATGACGTGAGGCGCATGTGACGTCATTAGCATATGCCGGGTCCCGTGCTGTGGGTCATGTTTTTGTTGTATTTTTTTTTTCTTTGTGTTTTTTGGATTTTCGTGGTTCAGCCGTTAACCATGTATTTTTGCTATCTCGTATTTTTTTCTTCAAAGTTCTGCGTCCCCCATTTGTCAAGTGCTTGGAGGCTAATGCGACCCCGCATTTACTAAGGCCCTCATTCAATTGCAATTTGGCCAATTGAATAGGTCTCTAAATAAGCACATAACATATATTTTTTTAAAGAAGTTTTCAGTATATTCAAAAGCAAGGTTTTCACGAACTAAAAACGTCTTTAAACAAAATATGCTATGTGCTTATTTAGAGCCCAATTCAATTGGCCAAATTACAACTGAATGAGGCCCTAAGTGTTTGATGGCTAAGTCCCGTGTGTTTCATTTTTTTCCCCCTTCTCTCTTCCCTTTCTCTTTTCTCTTTTTTGGCTTTTCTTTTTTCTTTTCCTTTTTTTTCTCCTTCTTTCTATACAATAAAATTAACCTTTAAAATTCCTTTATGTGGGTAAGAAATAGAAACTATATTTATTGATGTGTTGATGTGTATTAATGTGTTTTCCATTCCAGTATATCTAGCTAATTGCTACTTTTAAACTTAACATTCATCTACTTTTATATGCCCTATAGCATTAATTCAATATTAGCGATAGGTGTATCAACGTGTTTTCATAATATTTCCCAAATATAGTGTTAAATGTTATACATTAATTAAGCCAAACGTGGTCACTTTTGTTTCTTCTTTTTATCTTACTCTTTAAGTTTCTAATTAAAGTTTTTTTTCCCCTGGACATTGTGTTTCCGTGATTAATTTCTTATGTTCTTATAAAATTATGTGTATTTTCTCATTTATCTCTCTCTATATTTCAATAAAAAACAAAAATAAACAGAAAGATGTCACACTTATTGTGTCATTCTCCCATTAATATTTTTCCCATCTGTGTTATCCCATTGTGCACTATATCTTGTTTTCTTTTAATATTTGTATTCCAACTCCGAAGCTCAAATATTCAGCCTATTTTTCTAATAATCTATCCTTTTCTTTTCCTCTTCATCCTCTCCAGATCCCCCCTCCCCTTTTCTATCCAACTTTCTGCCATTTCTGTCTATCAGACTCCAGTCGGTCAGAACACATTTTTGGGCTTTCTTCATATGGGAGTGACCATTCTTTAAGAAATTTCTCTTCTTCTCTTACTTTATTTAAAGTATACCTTTGGCTGTTCTTAATAATCAATAATCTGGCTGGGAAACTCCACCTATATCTTATATTTTCCCGTCTCAATATATTGGTTATTTGTCTGAGTTATTTTCTTTTAGTTAGTGTCTTGCTTGGAAGATCAGAGAAAATCATCAAATTCTGAAAAGGATCATCAAAGGATTCTTTGCTTCTTGATATCCCCATTATCACTTCTTTATATGCTGTTGATTGAAGTCTTACAATTACATCTCTAGGTGTTTCTTTGGGAATAAAATTCGGAATGGGGATTCTATATAGTTTTTCTATTTTATCATCCTCTGAATTCACTAACGTATTTAAGACATTTTTAACATATACCTGTAAATCATTAACCAATACTTTTTCCAAAATCCTCTTATTTGCAAATTATTGCATCTAGAATAACTTTTGAGATTAATATATTTATTTTTTAATTACTTGATCTCATCTTCCAACTGCGTGACTTTTGTTAACATAGTTTCATTATCTAGCCATAATTTAGTATATACTTGACAAACAAGTGTTACTTTTTTTGGAAATCCAGTGATCCTGTAAGTGCTGGTGATCTGTAGAGAAGGCACTCACCAATTAATACATAGGAATGTACAAATGATTTGAAGAGAAACAATTTTGAATAGCCACATTCGGGAGCTTCGGAAATAGAGCCTGTAACTTATTTTGCTATTTAATTGGCATCTTTTTGTGGGCTCCGATCTAGTTACGGGCTCCGACCTCCGATTCATTGCGATGGATAACATTGCAAGTTAATTCCCCTGCAAGCCTTTGATCTTTCATGACCGCAAGACTTCTGAATGCTAAAATCACAAATCAATATTCACTTGCTCCAATTCCCCCTCGCTAACCACTCCGTCAAGCCCGCAAATGGCAAAAGTCGAACCATAAGTTAACGGTTCCAAGGAAGACTCACAAAAGGCTTAAAGACATGTCCGGAGCACTTGAAATCCAAATAAAAATGTAATACTGCACTGTAAATGATAGGGAACACAATATATGGCAGAATTAACAGTCTCAAGCCGTAAATCTGCAATATAAAATTACATTTTTAATGAGTAATTTTCTGGGTTATATCAATCTCAGGAATCAATGAGTTAATATATATCAAGCCACCCACATGTACTATTACATTGGCTTCATTCATATTTAATATTTAGTGATTTGCTATTAGATTGACATGTCACCTCCATCAGCCCTATTAAATTCAAAGTACAACGTGAGACCCGCAACGGCTGCGGTCTGGAAATTTGGCCTAGTTACAGAAATATTACATTTTGAGCTGGGTGCCAGTTACGGGCTTGAGACTCAAGCCTTTAAACGTTAGCCATGCTCGCAACCTGTAAAATGGACGGACTAGCTGTGATCGGCCTGAACCATCCAATTGCGGAATAATGCAGTGCTACACAGTCCTCTCAACCAATCACATGCGGTCTAGACAATATGATTGACAGTGGGAGCTTATAAATTTGATTGACATACTTACATTTCATTGGAAGTAGCATGCAGGTACAGGAGCTGGTAGGTTGTGATTGAGAGAGTAGGAGTTAGGTGAGAGAGGTAGATTGCATTTTTGACTGATTTATATTCTAATGCATTCGGATTTACACTTAAGACTTACACATATTTACAGATTACACATATTTGCTATACACATTGGTTAAAAAACACACATAGAGATATATAGAGTTAGGACACCCTGCTATCCTCCCACGCCCCATCCCCCAATCCCCCAACACTTTTTAAACACACATTTTTTTTTCCAACAGACATATTACAGAAATACTGATTTTTTTATTCTTCCCTTAATTTTGGTTGATGATGAAGGGAGGAGAATAAGAGAGAAGAGAAGGGTAGAGTTGGGGAGGAGGAGAGTGGAGGAAGAGAGAGGGGAGCAGCAGGAGGTCATGTGAAGTAGAGATGGGAAGGAGCATGTGAGGAGGAAGAGGAGGTGGAGGGAGAGGAGGACGAGGAGGGAGAAAAAGGAGGGTGAGGAGGGACGGGGAGGAGGGAGGAGAGGAGGGAGAAGAGCAGGGTGAGGAGGGAGGGTGATGATGGATGAGAGAAGGGAGGAGGAGGGTCCCCGTCCACAGTTGAGAGGGCAAGAGGCTAGGAGCAATCACCGGGAGAATGCGGTCCTCCTCGGTTTAATCGGTGGCCACATCGTCATTCTCGCAGTGGGGAGGGAGGTGAAGCCTGAGCCTAGGGCTCTGACTTGGAAGGAGGTAGTGGCAGAAGTTACTGCGGTAGGCACAGCACCAAGGGATGAGAGGTCTCTGAAATATCGCTTTGATGACATCAGGGCCAAGGTGAGGAGGATGATGTCTAAGGAGGAGCAAGGCCGTAGTGTGACCTATAACAAATGGGAGAAAGTAACAAGGGACCTTTTGAGATCGTCGCCGGAGCTTCAGGCACAGTGGCCCAGCAGGACCCAGCCTCCATGTCAGGTGAATATCACATACACCAACGTGCCACCAAATGTGCATCACGCACCAACAAGGACACTGACATGTCAGCTCCATGGGATTAATTAAGGATATATTGATGTGTCATTAAATCCATGAAGCTAACAAATCACTGGGCACCACAACAGTAATCAAGCAATAGAGAGTCCATGTATTGGTGTGAACACTGCAGACTATACATTTACAGGCAGCAGCCGGAATCAAGATAGCATTAGGAGCCAAGAACGATCAAGACCATAAACCAAAGAATAGATCAAAGCTAGCATATGATAGCTAATCTGAGTTGCAATGATAGTTAGGAATGAACTCATAACAATGTATTATTCATCATACTAATGACATGTACCTTTCTTTTCTATCTTTCAGCATCCAGGAAGAGGTCTGGGTCCAGTGGCGAGCCAAAGGCAGGGGTGTTGGCCCCCACCGAACAGGAACCAGCGCAGGGGGAGGAGGAAGAACGAGGATCAGTGGGCCCTGGCTCTGAGGAGCGGGAGGCCATTTTGGTGGGGGAGTCACACCCTGGACCAATGCCAACACCGCCAACATTTGACCCCCTCCTCGAAAGACTATGGACTTTGCCATAGTCCCCCCCCCCTTCCCCCGTGGACCCTGTGCCCAGGCGGATGAGGACATAGGGGCTGCGGCAATGTTAAACTTATCTAGCCTGGTTACAGAATCTTGGATCTTGGCCTATGTGATGGTGATATTTTGCATGCAGATAGATACCTCCCACCACATGGTCCATGATCCTCTTCTCTGTGGATACGTAAGGTTCTGTTTAACATGTTTGATAGTCACTGAGGAATGCTGTTGAGAAGAGATGCTGCAGTCCCCATGATTTTTTCAGGCCTAATGTTTTAGGTTTCTTTTTTTTTCTATTTGTTTTGTTTTAGGTACAATTTAGGTCCATGAAGGCATCTGCAAGCATTGTGGAGGAAATGTATGAGGTGTAAGGTTTTCCCAGTGCCTCAGGTAGACATTCCTACAATGATAGCCCCCCCTTAACATGTAGCTCCCACAATCTTAAAGATATCATATATCCAGATATCTAAGACATGATTGTTTTTAGCTTCAATGTAGACTAATTGGACTCACAATGGCATGTTAATGACAGCCAGCATTAATATATGCACTAGTGAAGCATGAGATCCTGACCTCAATATCGGTATGAGAAAAGATTATTGGGTCTGATGTAAGTAACAGAGAATCTGGATGCTGACCTTTGTGTCCTCTCTGTATTTTCCCCTATTGCTAATAGTTAGTAATAATTGCAGATAGGAATCAGGTGAGTTGGTATATTGTTACAGTTACAGTATTTAGCACTGTACTGTACATACATGTTGATTAGTTTTTTTTATCCTCCTGCACCTTTTTTTAGTTGATTTAATTATTTTTTTACATTTTGTTTGATACCACACTGTGGGCCTCATTCAAACATAGCATATTTTTTACAGAAATGTTTAGTTAGTGAACTTCTAACCAAAAGCAAAGTCTTCACTAACTAAAAACTTCTGTAAAAAATATGCTGTGTGCTTATATTGAGCCCTATTCAATTGTCCAAATTGCATTTGAATGAGGCCCTGTATATGTTCATGCCCCTGAAATGCTACATACGAGTGCATGGTTTTCAAATTTTGCTATCGGCATGCCAAACTGAATAGCACCATAAGTCGGCCCGCAGGCAGGCCCGCAGACATACAGGCTATACCTACATAACTTGCGCCTCCGAATTAAATGAGGCTCATTGTTTATATTTTACAGGACAGGTTTTTGTGTGATATTTACGGTAAAGTAGAGTTTTGAAAGTGAGGCTCTTTTACCACTATTGTTGCTAGATTAGAGTTTATGGTACTGGCATTTTTAATTTAATTACTAATACTTCTGCATAGGTAAAACATTGATGTAAACCTAAGGTATATGTCCAAAGATCATAGCGCTAAAAGATGTATCCTTCCATATATAATACTAGAAAACTGGCAATAAAAGTAAACTCTGTAGATGATGGTATAATATACAGAAAATTCACCCACAGTTAATGTTCATGTCCTAAAATGTAGGAGATGTAGAATAGTAAGTGGAAGCCACCTTCAAGATAGGTATTCGGAAACATAGTCCACTCAGTCAAATGAATGCAGGGGCTTTAGTCCCAAATGTAGGATTCCTTTCCCAAGTTCAAACAGTACTTGATATATGTCCATCAAGGGATATGTAGACAACCTCCATAAAAGGTGGGTCACTACGCAAAGTATTGGAGGTAAGCATCTTCTTTTTAGAACACTGTTATTTCTGCATGCCTTCTTATGTATATTTGGGGTTACATGTGTGTTTTTTCGAGACTTTAAATGAATAGGCAATTCGCAGGGCAAGAAAAGTAAATATTTATTTGGAATGATGTACTACACTGTCCTTAAATGCAGACAAGATGTCAAACTGAGGAGGATGTAGACACATTTTATTTTTTCACCCAAGGCACCAGATTGTTTAGAAACAGCCCTGGCTCCCAGAAAAATCTTGGAGAACCTCTACATCTCTATATTAGCAAATGGGACATAAGATTTGGCATTTTCAAGAATTATCCAACACTTCATTCTTCAGTATATATGGATGGCCCATTAACTTTTTATATGTTTAGTCATGCATTAATTTTCACAAATAAATCATTATTACTTTTGTTGCCTTCTGCCTCTATAATATATGCAAAACTGTTATAACTCTATCAGTAAAGCTTGTCACTTGTATCCTTATTTTCGAATTTAAGCAAAAAACCCGGTGTTTGTCTATTGTTAGATGCTATTTTCTGCCGTCTCGCAGGAAACTGTTCCTCCCGTACGTATAATTTTTGAAGCAAACTAATCATTTTGAAGAAATGTACGACGGCTGTATTTTACTGTTTCTGTCAGAAAGTCCTGGTGTGCTAATTGCTAATGATTGATAGTCCTTTTGTGATGTGTCGAGGGTGTCTGTAGACTGGGGACAGTAAGTGGTAATGATTGATGCTGATTGTTTGCTTCTCAAGGGTAATCAGAAAGTTTTTTGTTAAGTGTATTGAGGAGTGTGTCAGTCCCTATGGAGAAAGTATAACAAAGGAGAGTTGTGTTAGACTAAACCCACTCCTTTCTGGTAAAGTTCTTGTGTGACCTTGGAACAATTCAGGTTACATTCAGGAAAAGTGGTGAATGCTGCAAATATACCACAGGTGTTATAACAAGAGATTTTGCTGAACCCAAAATAGATTTAAAAGGGTATGACACTATCATGATCTTCACTTAGGGCCTCATTCTATTATCGGCCGTAAATCGGCCGTAAGGCTGCGATTCCTTGCGGGGGTTCTGTTAACTTGCGATTCTATTATATGGCCCCGCAAGGATCTCCTCTTACGGCCGGCCGCATATCTTGAAACCGGCCGTAAGCTGTGAAATATAAAAACGCAAAAATAAATTCAAGCCTGCACTGTACAGCTCTGTAAATGCTAGGGATCATATTGGGGGACATGAGGATTAAAAGGAACCCCCTCTCAAGCTTGCACATCTGCCCAAACCCCGAGTTCAAATTAACTCTTTATTTTCCGGCTGCGGCGTGGGTGTGTCTGAGGTGCTCCAAGCACTCTGGACTTTTTACATGGATATTTTACGGATATTAAAAATAAAATATTTTACGGATTTGAGTATAGGATAATTATGTGCTATTTTTTCTAACACCTAAAATCCCTTTATATTCTTCTCAAAGTGCAGGATGGCTTTATTTGAGCTATTTTATGTGCTTAATTGGTGCTAGCGGGACCTCTTTCCTGCAAGTAAGCTGCGGCTCGTTTTTAGCCTTGCAGAGAGGTTTCCCGGAGCAATTGAATTGCAAAACTCTTGCGGCCATTTTAGATCAAAGGCTTTCCTCTGGCGCGAGCGGCCGCAAGAGATAGCAAGGCACCGGCCGCAAGCCTGCCGGAGCCTCCGGCCGTAAGGGAATAGAATAGCCGAATAGCTTGCGGCCGGTCCTTGCGGCCCCGCAACGGCTGCGGCCGCTAATAGAATGAGGCCCTTAGTCAATAAATTGTGTGTGTTAGTATAGGTGCATACAACTGTTTAAGGTGGCTTTAAATTTTATGTGAGCTGTACTTCAGTGGCACATACTCCAAATCTTTTGCTCCATTATACATACTTTTGCTAGCATGATATCCCATGCATACCTATTGCTGCCTATTTAGTCAGTAATTGAGTAGCATTGTTAAGCTATTATTCTCAGTGCGCTAACATTGTATTACATATTCCTGATTGTTTTGCTCTATTGCAAGCTTTAACTGTTTATTTGACTTCTCTGACTCTGTTTTGTTTGGAAAAATAAAGCCAGTCTGATCTTGAACACACTAACTAAAAATGGTGTCACAGTCTGAGTGCCTATGTCTCTCTTCTGGGGCGAGTTAGCAACTTCTGATCTCCTGAATTCTCCAAAGAAGGTGTTCTGTCTGGGGCTAAGATCTGAACAAAAAGTTGCGGCCAGTAAAGAGAGAATTGGGCTGGCTAATAATGGTTTGTAGCCCATTGGAAACATGTTGTAGGTCAAGTGCTTGCAGGTTTCTGTAGGTTCTGGTGACAGGGGTTGAATAAGGTGTAGGGAGGTTACAGGTAAGGAGGTGGTGGTCAGGAGTGGGGAGATGACAAGGTTGGAGATTGTGCAGCACTGAAAAGCTAATGAAAGGATGGCCCAGATGCAAAAAATAATGTATGGCCCCCTCCGCCCTCCTGTTGACCTCCCTTCTGGTGATATATATATATATATATATATATATATATATATATATACATATCATTTTATATATGTATGTATGCAATATATATTATAAATGTACAATAACACATTTTATATATATATATATATATATATATATATATATACATATATATATAAAGAGATGTGAGTTTTGGTGGGCGACCGTCTCTTGGCAGGATTGCTGTTGTGCCATGTTCTTTTCATTTGGGTAATTTGTTGCACCAGAACTTTTTATGGGCTTCATAACAAAGGGGGTGAATACATACGCACATGACAATTTTCTGTTATTTATTTCTAAAAAATAGTTTTATGTTTATTTTGTTCTCATTTCACTTCACCAACTTAGACTATTGTGTTCCATCACATCAAAAACTCAGATTAAAAAAACTGTGAACTTAAGGCTGTAATGTAACAAAATAGGTAAAAAGTCAAGGGGGTGAATACTTTTGCAAGGCACTGTATAACATCAAAGGATTGTATACATGCACATCCTCCAAAATTGGTTTATATAATACAATGCACTTTATGTGACACAGGCTGTTACATTGGAGAAACCAGCCAAAAAATGCACTTAAGGATGAATTTACACAGGCATTCAATAATGAAGCATAATGAAGACCGTTATTGTAGCCTAGTGGGACACCATTTTAGCCAGAATGATCACTCCATCCAAAACTTAAAAGTCAATATACTCAGAGGAAAATTTAAAAACATCCAAGAGAGAAATGCATTTGAAATTAAGATGATCACATTCTTCAACACTAAAAATAAAGGACTTAATATGAACTTGGGTTTTCTAACACATTATCACAATTTCATATGATTTTTTTTTATTATACCATAAGAGGTTTAGCACTCTTAGTGAGGTGTTTGTAAAACAGGAAAGATATCACTGTGGACTACAGTGCTCTGTTTTTTCATGTATATATTGTTGTATATGTGTATATAGAATGTGTATATATGTTTCCTTTACTATGTTGTGTTTATTCCCCCTATATGTATTTACCTGATGATGTCAGATGCTGTCTCCACTCTCTCTGCATCTGCTGTTTTCATTCAACTGAGGGCTCCATCTCATGTTAGCATTGCTTGAGACTTGATAAAGATTGGTTGAACCTCTCGAAAGCTCGTCAATATAAATAACATGTTTGTCCAATACAAAAGGTATCAAATTATACTGCAATACTCATTATAAATCTATAAATATATAGATTAATAATTACTAAATTACTAGATTACTGGACATTCATGGCTGTTTCACACTTCAATTATATATATATATATATATATATATATATATATATATATATATATATATACTGTATATATATATATATATATATATATATATATATATATATACACAGTATATATATATATATATATATATATATATATATACTGTGTATATATATATATATATACACACACATACATACACTCACATACATTAGTGCAAATCTAAAACCCTGCCACCCCATGCCATGCCTCCCACCACCACAGCCCATGCCCCCCTACCCCACAATGCCTCCCTCCAACCGAGGCTATGTCCCCCTCCTTCTCAGCCCATGGCTCCCTCCACCCAAGCCCATGCCCCCCTTCCCCTTAATTCCCGCTCCACCCCATGCCTCCCTCTACCCCAGTCCATGCACACCTTCACCCCAGGCCATGTTTCCCTCCACACCAGCCCATGCCCCATTCCCCCAATACCCTCATCCACTCCAGCCCACCCCCCATCCCCTCCTGCCTCAGAACCAGAGCCCCGTTGCTTTGCACCTCCATAGCAGCGTTTTCTCCTCCACTGGTAAAAATAAGGTAATTTTGTTGCAGATGAGATGAGCGTGTCAGTGGCAATGTTGAAAGAATGATTGAAGGTAGATTGGACGAGAGAAAACGAGGGAGCTAGGTGGCAAAATGATCAAGAAATTGAGAGAGTGATTAAGTGGGCAGACACCTGCAACTCGCAGGTAGATGGGTGAGAAGAGGTGGATAGTGTGAAATTCGAAAGCTGAGAATTGGAAGAAAGGTATCGGGGGTTTGCAGTGATATTTGCAGCTAGAAGAAAGTAATATGACTACATGTTCACATTGCTTGTTCCCAGGGTTAGGTGTGTGACTGAAGTTAAAGCCACTATATGAGAGTGCCAAAGGGGAGGCAGTGTCTGATGGAGCGAGCCAGGTTTCTTTGATAGCCATTAGGGAGTTGCAAATAAATGGGTCATGAATGAAAGTGAGTTTAATAAAAATGAAATGTGCATTCCAGAGGGCACAGGAGAAGGACAAAGCAGATGGCTTGTGATAGGTGATGTTTTTGACCATCGGTAGAATGAGTGAGAGAAGATGCGACTTTCATATACTAGTTTCGTCTTTCATTTTACTAATATTCTGAGACTGAAATTATTGATATCATACAATCACAAGACATGAACACACACACAGAAGAAAAGCATGGAATTCACCTTACAAGTCAAATATGAGGTGAAGATAACTACGCAAGTGTATGAGCCCTTGAAAGATTATACCTAGAGTTTTTTTTCTTTCAAACTCATTACAACAATAACTAGTTCTGTAATTGTGAGGTTGGAAGACGTAGAGTCAGGCAGGAGGCAAACAGTTTGATATTAAGATACAGTAGCGGTCAAAATAAAACAATATAGAGACCACTTTCAGAGTGCACCAACTGCATAAGATATTGTATTGCCACAATTTAAGATTTCTTAAGGTGGAGTTATTTAAAGGGGTGAGACTATGGACAAAACCCTAAAACAATTTATCCAAGACCAAAGGACTAGAAATACGCACAAGGAATGCTATCCTGAGGCCAAATTAAGCGATTTTTTTAGACTGTTCACCATCCTAATCACCATCAATTAAGTTTCTATAGTCACACATGAGCTGTACAGGGAGAAGTCAGCATTACTGAATACACTGTGGGACATGTATACTGTCGGACATTCAGTGAGGTGCTTTCCTAAATCTAGATACTTGCTACTTCACAACTTACCGCTACACACTTTTATAATTATTCTATTCAAGATGTAGTCTGGAGGTGTGCTTGGTTTGTACTAGAATTTGTAATGATGTTGATTTTACCTCCACAATCCAACATTTTTGTGTTAGGGGCCACATTGGAATTCATCACACAGAGGGCTGGTGGGCAGATTTCAGATTTTTTTTTTCGAGACTTGAAATTAGAAAGTGATTTAATATTACTTCTTACTGAATTGGTGACGGGGGTTATTAAATCATTGGTGAATTCAGGTAAGATTTCAGCACAGGACATATTTCTATTCCCTCCCATTGTGTAAATAGAGGCATCTTGCAAGCATCTTACAAGCCTTGCTTGAAATACTCTAGATAGTCTTCAAAACTGCCTTTACATAACTGCTAATGCCACATGACACATATTTATTATTATTATTATCATTATCGTTTATTTGTAACGAGCCAACATATTCCGTAGCGCTATACATAAGTTAAGTTACAGGCAATGACAAGTTCAATATTTGCTAATCTACAGTGGTCCTTTAAAGTCCAATATAGCTCCGAACAAATATACCTATGGGTCTATTATCATACACCTATGGGTCTATTATCATACCCGTTTGTCAGCATTTTGCTATATAGAAATGAATAATGCGAGAAGGTGAAGGTGGCGGATTCGATAGATAACTTTAAAAGGGGACTGGATTTATTTCTAATTAAAAAGGGAATTCAAGGTTATCATGGATAATTAGAGAGGCAGAATTGATCCAGGGAGAAGTCCGGTCGCCAGTGTCTGGGATCAGGAGGGAATTGATTTTTTTTGTTTTTTACTAATTAATTAATAGTTAATCCGCATATTGCAGATCAGAGGAGATCTTAAAAGGTTGAACTTGATGGACTGAAAGTCTTTTTTCAACCTTAAATACTATGGGCCTCATTCTATTATCGGCCGTAAAATGTCCGCAAGGCTGCGATTCCTTGCGGGGGTTCCGTTACCTCGCAATTCTATTAAACGGCCCCGCAAGGATCTCCTCTTAGAAATCTTATAAGTCAAAAATAAATTCAAGACGGCACTGTAAAGCTCTGTAAATGCTAGGGATCATATTGGGGGACATGAGGATTAAAAGTAACCCCCTCTCAAGCTTGCACATCAGCCCAAATCCGAGTTTACATTAACTGTTTATTTTCCGGCCGCAGCGTGGGCGGGTCTGAGGTGCTCCAAGCCCTCCGGACTTTTTACATGGATTTTTGACATAAATTAAAAAATATGTTTTTTACGGATTTGAGTGTAGGGGAATGTTGTGCTATTTTTGCTAACACCTACAATCACTTTTTAGTCTCCTCAGAGTGCAGGATGGCTTTATTTTGGCTTTATAATGTGCTTAAATGTGTGCCTGCGGGACCTTTTTCCTGCAAGTAAGCTGCGGCTCGGTTTTAGCCTTGCAGAGAGGGTTCCCGGAGCAATTGAATAGCAACCAGGATTTTCTTGCGGCCAAATCTCTTGCGGCCGTTTAAGATCAAAGGCTTTCCTCCGGCGTGTGAGGCCGCAAGGGATAGCAAGGCGCCGGCCGCAAGCCTGCCGGAATCCCTGGCTGGAAGGGAATAGAATAGGCAAATAGCTTGCGGCCGGTCCTTGCGGCCCCGCATCTCCTACGGCCGATAATAGAATGAGGCCCTATGTAACTATGTAACTATGTAAGATACAGCTTTCACCCCTGTAGTCAATAAGTAGTCCAACAGAATACATCTGTAAATTCTTATTAATACAGCCTTGCTTTCTTTGTTCTGTATGCATCAGTTACTATGCAACATGTTTAACTATCAATAATGTTAATTCTGTATTTTCAGTTACAATAATGCTTTTCTGATCTTGACATCGTTTGGCTCTCTTGTTATAAAAATATAAAGACCTTTGTTCTCATTCAGTTGTGCTCAGCCTTTAATACATTGTGTAACATAACATATTCTGGCAAGCTTAATATAACCGCCACCTTCACCTTCTCGCATTAGCTTTGCATTTAGACCTGTCCTTCTGCACTTGCACATTCATACTGCTATAACTACTGTAATTCTGTATGAATTTATGGGTTTTTGACCAAAAATGCTTTTATGTATTACTCAAAGGTATTCTTTCAGCCATTATTTGTGTGTAATATGTTCCCAAGGACACTTGAGTACAACAAAAACATGACTGGTAACCCAATCCCTTTGCATGAGCTTGGTTTTCTACAGCTGGGAGAGGGTTAAGACCAACTATACTCTGAAAGGTCACATCTGATTATGCTTTTTCTTTTTCTTTGCAATCTGTTACAATTATACCCACAGGTGACGAATGAAAAGCAGAATTCTCAAGTGCAATCACAAGTGGCTGGCAAGCTCGGCCTGCTAAGTGACTTTGAGTAGAGCCCAGGCCCAAGTCATAATAATAAGGTTTTTCTTGTATAGAATAGGTTGCTAAGCAACTCGGGTCATCTTCCTGCAGAATGAATTAGTTGCGTCTCTTGCTGAATAAGAGGACTTTGGTGAAACCTTCCTCACAAGAGAGGCTCTGAATACGTCAGAGCTCTTAACCATTTGATTGCCAATATTATCAATATATCTACATACACATTTCATAAATATCGAGGAACTTTTTGAATTTTAAATTAATGTGTTAAAAATAAGTATACAAAATGGTTTTCCAGAGAATTAACACTAAAAGACCTTGTTATTGTTATCAAACAGTAATGACGTGATCAAAGATCATAATGTGCTAGTAAAAGTAGAGATTAAGGAAATACAAATGTTCTGTTATGGCGTACGTTAATTGATTGGACAGAATGAAACTTGACAAGCGGTGTAGGTTCAACATATATTAACACGGGGTATGAATTTGGTGCTTGATTCCATCCATTGTCCTAGAACATCCCAGTTTTAATTTTAGTTAATGTTGGCCAAGATATCAAATTGAACACTGTTGACGTTGGGATTCCATCAACAGACAAGACCCAAACATTTATCTAACCAACAGAAGTGTGATGACACGGGTCAGGCTGCTGCAGTTAACTGGATATGTCATTGGTTCAACCACAATATTATCAATGATCCATTTATTTCATTATCTTCTCTCATTTGCCTATTCTCTATATTTTCATTATCTCTCATTCCCTTTCTCCACCTCTTTTCTTCCCTCCACTTTCTCCCCACCTTCTCTCACTTTTCCTCTTTTTCTCATTCTCCACCTACTTTCTTTTTCTATCTCTTGTGCTATTTCTCCCCTTTCCCGGTCTCCTCTGTCTTTCTTCTTTCTCATTCTCTCTTCTTTCCTATGTTTGCATAATTTTTCCTTATCTCCGTTCCCCCTTATTCATTTTCTCTCTCTCTTTCTCTCGTTCCCTGTCCCTCTTATTTTTCCTATTATTTCCTGTTATCACTTTCTGTCCTTCCCTATCTTCTCTTAATTTGTTTCCAATCTCCCTGCCTCTGTATCCCCCCTTCCTAATCTACTATCTCATTCTATCTTTCATGATTTCTTACAATGTCTTTCATTTTCTTTCATTCCCTCTCTTTGTCTCAGTCTCTCCGTTTGTCTCTTTTGCTCTTTCACTTCTAATTCTGCTTCCCCGTTTGTGTCTCATTATCTTTCCTCCCGTATTGACTTCTCTCTCCCTTTCTCTTTTTTCCCCCTCTCTTTTATTTTATCCAATTTATATTATTTTCTGTCTTCCTTTCCTCATGTCCTTTGTCTTGGTCTCCTCCTTTCATGCGTCCCTTTCACCCAAACTCCTCTATTATTTCACCTTTCTCTCATTCTTTACATCATTCTCTTTCTCTCATTCTTTACATCATTCTTTCTCTCATTCTCTCTCCTCTTAATCTCAGTTTGGCTTTTTCTTTTCATGGCACAGTACAAACAAGCCCTCTCCTCTTTATCAGCTTTCCTGACACGCTGTGGAGATTTATGCCTAAATGATAAACTGTAAGAAGTATCAGTGCTTTCTGCTGATACTTATTCTGAGATCTATATTGATTTTGTGCAAATCATGTTCTCACCAGGACTCTCTTGATAATACATGCTGTTTTTTTCCTTTATGATAGATCTATAGTAAATGTTCCCAATGGTCCAATTGAAATGTATTTATTTTTCATTATCTCTGGTCACCGATTGTCATCTCATTCATTCTGTGGTATCATAAGGACTGGACCAAACTGGCATCTGCCCAGTGCAGCTATGAGTTTGTAACATTATGTGCTCTCTCATGAGTAATTTCACCTAATGTTATACATGACGTCATGAATGATGTAATCAGAAAAAAAATCTTTGCAGAGGGAGGGATGAAATGTTTGCGTGCTACCTTGACTTAACCCAATTTCTTGTGCATTTCCAGCCTTAAGTGGCCCCATCATGCACTGCAATCTTAACTAATCTCTGACTGATCATAGTTTTCTATCATGGCAATCCTAAAATGTCTGCCCAAACTGGGTGTATTATGCCCTTCCTTATAAAGGTCAATGGCACAATCATCCATTCAGCGGATTTAGGAATCATACTTGATTTGTCCTCAAACTTCTCCTCTCATATTCAAACATTGCAAAAACATCTGACTTTTTCCTTAACAATATAGGAAAGATAGGCCATTTTTGTAGCCACTCCACTGGAAGACATTTACCCAGGATCTTATCCTATCTTATCTACATCACCAAAACATCTTACTCTCTGGTCTTCTTGCCTCTTATCCCTCTCCTCTGCAGTCAGTACGTAATGCAGCTTCTTGTATCATCATGCTCTGTTCTAAATTCCATCCTTCTTTCCCATGCTAAATTCCCTCAATTGGTTTCCAATAAGGTCAGGAATAACCTACTATTCATTCCTCAGATATTCCTTAGATCGCTCTTCTCGTGTCATGCTATACAAGTGCTTCTCTCAGCTCAGCAGTGTCACTATTCCATACAGCCCTAGATCTCCTTTTCAGCTAAAACCTACTTAGTAGTAACCTACTTAGTACATCTCTGTAAAGCTGAAATCCCTAAAGGTCCAGCTTAAAGCAACTCTTTAAAGATGCTTAGAGAATGGACGTGTACATACCTAGTTGGACCCTCCTTTTCATATGCACTTACGCTTTCACAATAATGTGTCTGTATTCATCTTAACAATATAAAAGAACTAGCGAATTGCCCGTCAAAAAATGACGGCAATGAAATTGTAAGTGAGCTAATGCTGTTTGGTGTGTAATAATGAAATATATAATACATTAATAAATGAATATACTTAACCTATTTGGAAGCATTGTGTTGAAGAGCTGTGAATGTGTTTTGACATTGCTGCAGCATTGGTGGTGTGAAGCTGCTGTGTAAGCGTGGTGAATGTGTGCAGTGTAATACTGTGCGTGCGCGAGACGAAACCGTTAGCGTAGTGGTGTACTTCCGCATTGGAGTAAAATGGCGGGTTATCTGTGGTATGCTTCTTCGCGGATTATCCGTAGGTGCTTCGTGGTGTTTTGCGACTTTCTTGTGGTGTTTTGCGAGTGTGTTGTGGTGTTTTCCGTGTTGAGAGTGCTGTAGCCTCGTTTTCGTTTTGTTCGTCGGCCATTTTTTCTGTTGCTTAGCGATTTTATTAGTGTCTAAACTGTTTTATTTTTATTTAAATGAAGGTTAACTTGCTTTTTTGAGGTGCTGGATGGTTCCTCTTGCTGTAGGTAAGCTTTTTATGTGTGTGTTGTGTGTATTTATTGTGTTTTAAATGTTTGTATGTTGGCGTGTTGCGTCTGATTTTTGCGAGGTCGTAATGTGTGCTAACGTGTCTCGTATGGTGTTTGCGTGTGTAGCATCGTTTTGCTCGGCGGGCATTTTTTCTGTCGCTTATGAAATTTTTTAGTGTGTAACCTCCTTTATTTTGAGTGAAATAAAGGTGTAAGTTGGTTTTTTGAGGTCCTGGATGCTCCCTCTTGCTGTAGGTAAGTTTTTTATGTATGTGCTGTGTGTATGTATTGTGTTTTGAATTTTGTAATGTTCGCGAGTTGCGTCCGAGTGTTGCGATGTCGTAATGTGTGTTAACGTGTGTCGTATGTTGTTTGCGTTGCGAGTAAAAGTTTGCGAGGGTCGTAATTGGTGTGTCGTTTTGTTTGCGTTGCAACGTAAAGTTTGCGAGGGTCGCAGTTGCTGGCATGGAGCGCCTTCGGCAAGCGTGAGCAATGGCCTGTACGCTCACAACTATATATGTGATGTAAACTATTTGGAGCAGAGATTATGTAGCCTATTTGTTGTCTTTATATTAATTATACTGTCATGTGACTGGTAGCTTATCTCTGTAAAGCACTGTGCACATTGATGGTGCTACACATAATGTAAAGATACTGTTAGATAGCAGTTTTTTCTTCATTGCTGGAAACTGCACTGCCCCGGGGCAAAACCTTTATCCACCTTCCTGATGCCCCTCCTCGGTTCGGGTATCCGGGAGACAGATGACACACACATACACACACACAAGGCTGTTGTATCAATTGTATCGATTTATTAGTTGCAGCGACAGATTATATAGAACTTTGCCCTACCATTCATTTGCATTATTATTAAATGTACCCACTGAATTACAAAGTTATTGACGTAGCGTCACAATTACAGGACATGTCTGTTTTTTGCTAATAACAGATATTTTCCATAGGCACATAAATCTTGTGACATTTATGCAGAAGTTACAAGGTTAGTATTATGGAACCATTAATCCTTGGTGCAAGCATCAGATAAGGAAGTTGTCTGAAACCAACGTTAGGAACTGGAATCTTCTGCAAATGGTTTTATGGTCATGTAGTTAGTAAGGCAAAGGTCAAGCAACAACTTAACTCTTTCAGTCGTACCCTAACAACCCCTTCTTTTGTTCTGAAAGAAGAACAAAACAAGGTAAAAACATCTAAATTATGAGGATGCGGGTGTTTCTACTTCAGGTGGTCTATGGACATGAAGGGAATCATACGTTGGGTCAACATCATTGGGAAGCATAGCAATATAGAGACCTGGAGGATCTTTTGGGAGAGGTTTAGAGCATATTCTGACAGCATGGGAGGCGATATATTGCAAAAGGGTGAGGCTGGCAGAGAGGATAAACACAGCCACGAAAGCAATTATTATTCCAAAAATAATCTTATGGGCCAAAGAGCCCAACCGCGAGCCAAGGCCAAAGGACCAGTCAAAATCCTCAAATAAACCTGAGGATTGCTTTCTCATTTTTTGTTGGACTTCCTCTAACCCAATTAATGCAGCATCTACAAAAGGTTGGTTATCAATAATTGCCACACAACACTAGAGACCGACAATAGCACATGTTCCTCCCGTAGCAGCTAACAGATAGTCTAAGACCATACGATTCTGTAATATTATGTCTTACTTGTTCCATTTCAATGTTGAGAGCACTAATGAGTACAATTAAATGCAGCATCTACTGCCTCGATTGTACACTTAAGTTACATAGTTACATAGT
Organism: Discoglossus pictus; assembly: GCA_027410445.1. Classification (NCBI taxonomy): domain Eukaryota; kingdom Metazoa; phylum Chordata; class Amphibia; order Anura; family Alytidae; genus Discoglossus; species Discoglossus pictus. Next base: position 224,286,104 of record CM050169.1, read on the forward strand.
AATTGAGGTTGAAAAAAGTATTTTAGCACATCAAGTTCAACCTTTTAAGATCTACTCTGATCTGCAATAAGTTGCTTAAACAATCTGGCCACACCCAATAGAACAACAATACTAAGGATTATTTTTGTAGCAGGGGATCTAAAATGCCTTCAGTAGAAAATCATTGTTACATTTCACACAAATGTGGCCAACCGTTAATGAGTCATAGCGTGCCAAAGACAGGAGCAATAGGCCTAGAAAACATGGTCCTTCATGGTCACATGGAATAATTTTTGTGGCCCATTTTCCGCAAACCTAATACATTCCTACTGGTAGCTGTACAGTGCCTTGCAAAAGTTTTCACCCACCTTGGCATCTTTCGTGTTTTGTTGCCTTACAACCTGGAATTAACATGGATTGTTTGAGGATTTCAATCATTTAATTTACAGAACATGCCCACAACTTTGAAGATGATTTTTTTTTTTTTTATTGGGAAGCAAACAACAAATAGGACAAAATAACAGAAAAAGTCAATGTGCATAACTATTCACCCCCCTAAAGTCAATACTTTGTAGAGCCACCTTTTGCGGCAATCACAGCTCCAAGTTGCTTTGGATAAGTCTCTATGAGCTTGCCACATTTTACCACTGGGATATTTGCCCATTTCTCCTTGCAAAACTGCTCCAGCTCCTTCAAGTTGGATGGTTGGATGGTGAACAGCAATCTGTAAGTCTGACCACAGATTTTCTATTGGATTGAAGTCTGGACTTTGATTAGGGCATTCCAAAACAGAGAGAAGGAGGGGATGGGGGAAGAGAGAAGAAGAAGGCGGGGAAGAGAGAAGAAGGAGGTGGAGAGTGAAAGAGGGATGGAGAGACAGAAGGAGGGAGAGAGAAGGAGGGAGGGAGGGAGAGAAAGACAGAGATAGGGCACAGAGAGTGAGAGGGCATAAAGATACAGTCTGTTCACAGGGAGAAGGAGTGAGCACAGAGAGAGAAGGCACACAGAGAGAGAGGGAGAGGTAGCTCAATGAGAGAGCGAGACAGAGCAGATGATATATTACACCGTGATTTATAACAGGCAAATGGCTAGTATATATATATATATATATATATATATATATATATATATATATTTATATTTATTTATTTATATTTACTGTATATATATATGTGTGTGTGTATCTATTTTTTTTATTTAAAGTATTTTTATTGTTTTTGTTTTAAAAAACATACAAGAATAAACATACGAACAAAATAAAAAGAAACAAAAGGGTCATATATATATAGACAAATCTTTTAACAATGTCCAATAAGCGTCAAATATCATACAATCTTATATGTATATAAACATTTTCTCTACACCGACTTGTTCTGACACAATCTGGCCATTTTTCCCTCTACATTATTCAATTTTCCCTACTTTTAACAAATTAAAAGGAGAATTAAAAGAAGATATACAGGCCAGTTGGAAGATCATCTACATCTGAGCCGAGAAAAGAAAAAAAAGGGGGGGAGGGTGGAAAGAAAAGGGATAAATGTGGAGGCGTTTCTAAAGGGCAGGGTGAGGTCTAAGTTCAACTTTATTTCATATCTGACATAAGTGGAGTCATATATAGGACCAATTTTACCACCCATCTCATAGTACTAATAATCTTTTTCTTTCAGTTGTTTTTTTGCGAGGGAGAACATGTCCTATACTTCCCATTTAATAAAAAAAAATAATGATTAGTTCTACCTCATTGAAATCTTTCTCCAGTGCACTATTTCTTTTAAGTATAATAATTATCTAATTCGAAGACGGAGTATTTTGTTGTTTACAACAGTTCGCTATCATCCATTTAGCTATCATAAGAATCTGTAACATGAAAGCTTTAGATGGACAATTTAACCCCGGTGGCATTATGTGAAGAATAGCCGTTCGCAGAGTAGGGGCAATAGTTTGACCAATTATATTTGACATGTTTTGGAAGCAATTCGTCCAAAATAGAAGAATTGGAGGACACTCCCACCATGCAGGAAGGAGCCTACGTGGCCACAATTCCTCCAACAGAGATCTTGGTCTTTCTTCAATGCAAATCAACCTATTCTCTCCGTGACGAAGTACCACCTGTTTAAGATTTTAAAATATACTTCTCTCAAAGCTGCATTTTTAACGAATCTATTGGTCAAAGAAAAAGTTTCACTCCATGTCTCTATAGAAAGGGGTAATTTTGAAACTCTCTCACAAACTTTCATGTTATTTGTTTTATCCATTTTGAGTTTGTTCTCTAATAATGTTAAAACACCTAGGGCCTGATTCTATTAGCGGCCGCAGCCGTTGCGGGGCCGCAAGGACCGGCCGCAAGCTTTACGGCTATTCTATTCCCCTCCGGCCGGGGATTCCGGCAGGCTTGCGGCCGGTGCCTTGCTATCTCTTGCGGCCGCTCGCGCCACAGGAAAGCCTTTCATCTTAAATGGCCGCAAGGAAATCGGCCGCAAGAAATTCCTATTTGCAATTCAATTGCTCCGGGAACCCTCTCTGCAAGGCTAAAAGCGAGCCGCAGCTTACTTGTAGGAAAAAGGTCCCGCTAGCACCAATTAAGCACATAAAATAGCTCAAATAAAGCCATCCTGCACTTTGCAGATTCTATAAAGTGATATTCGGTGTTAGCAAAAATAGCACATAATTACCCTATACTCAAATCCGTAAAAAATTTTTTTTTTAATATACGTAAAATATTCATGTAAAAAGTCCAGAGTGCTTGGAGCACCTCAGACACACCCACGCCGCAGCCGGAAAATAAACAGTTAATTTGAACTCGGATTTGGGCTGATGTGCAAGCTTGAGAGTGGGTTACTTTTAATCCTCATGTCCCCCAATATGATCCCTAGCATTTACAGAGCTGTACAGTGCAGGCTTGAATTTATTTTTGCGTTTTTAGATTTCTGAGCTTACGGCCGGTTCCAAGATATGCGGCCGGCCGTAAGAGGAGATCCTTGCGGGGCCGTATAATAGAATCGCGAGTTAACAGAACCCCCGCAAGGAATCGCAGCCTTACGGACGATTTACGGCCGATAATAGAATGAGGCCCCTAGAAATTAAGTGTTTTCTGTTATTGTTTCCTAGCAACTTTTTAAATTCCGTTAATTTTTCTCTCTTTAGATAGTACAAGTTATGTTTTTTCAGGGCGTTTTGCATTCTTAAATATTAAATCTTTTTTTTATCTATATTATATATTTTTTTACAAGATAATCAAAGGAGGCAATTTTACCACCTGAGAAAAGTTTTTGTAATGTATCAATTCCTTTGTTAATCCATTTTAATGAAATAGATATCTGTAATATTCTCTTGGTATTAATTGGCTTGGATACGGAACTAGCGGCAATTTTTTATTCATTTTGTACCAGAATGTTACAACTTTTTTTTTATTACCAAAGACTCAGTAATTTTTTTTTTTTTTTAACAGATTTTTCAAGAAAAAACAGATGTTTTATTTTGCTTTCCATATATATATATATATATATATATATATATATATATATATATATATATATATATATATATATATACTGGTATATATGTATCTAGACTTGTTTGCTAACTCAAAAATGATGACCTTCCTTATGGTTTCATATTCTTTCCTCTAGTCATTTCCTATATAAAAAGTATGTTGTCAATGGTGCACCCCTCAACTACCAGCCTTAAATCACTGGTGTTTCATCCCAAATCTAACATTTCTTCCATGCCTGTCTTTTATTTCCCTAAAAAATACACAAGTTAAGCTAAAAATAAATGATTCTCTGCACAGTGTTCTTGATCTTCTTAAACTCCCTCTGCCACACTGTCTAAATGTTATGATCCAAGGACAGGCGAAAGCTCAGTGGAAGTCTGGAAGTCTGCTCCTGAGAACGTCACATCTTTACAAATTCATGTCCTGTACTTGTATGCACTATAATAAGGAGCACACATGGCTGAGGCAGATGTAAAATATTAAAATGATGCATTCTCCCTAAATAGAGGATCTTATAAACATTTGGCTTCTTTTTGCAAAAGTGCAAGAAAACAATACAAAAATAGTGTGGCAACATTTTTAGAGGGAAGTATATCTTGTGAGTAAATTATCACGTTTATAATTCCTTTTAAATGTTATTAGTTGCTTTTTAGAAATTGGACCTGCAGACTTCATGTTAGAGGCTGAGCTCAGGTGGTTCAAAGACAAGTCAAAATCAACGTCAACTGTATAGGTGAAGGTGGACAAGCTGACGATTCTTTATCGGAAAACAGAGTTTTTGAAACCCCATATCATTGCATAACCTATTATCCTTTTTCAAGGACCAATATGGCAGCTGGCATATGGCAGCAGGTGTTATTATAATTTAGAAAAATTCTTTATTTGGGAAAAAACTTATGTTTTAACATGTTTTTGCACGTCTGGATTGTTGATTCAAGTAAATAAATATTCCAGAATAAAATAAATAACATAAATTAATGATCAATGTTATTACATTTTAATGTGAAGCACTGCAACCTCGAATTCGCAGTGCTTCACATTTTGAAGTGTGTAAGAAAGTCATGAAATTAAAATATTTTCGGAGAAAATTCGTATTTCTGCAGGCTTTGTTTCTGTATATAGCTTAAGCTCCATTTTTTGTATATTCTGTACTTTTTTGCTAGGCTGGAGTCTCATGTCTTATGCACTGTTTAACTTTCTGTGTCACAAATTAGCATACTATGCCATCCCAAACGAATTCTACGTATCTTAGGTTTTTTAAGATTACTAGAATAATTATACGTCGTTTTAATACTATTTTAAATAATATCATCTAAAACATGACAGTTAAACCATAAGTAATAAATCCCTGAGGAAGTCCAATTTGGATACAACATGTAGGAGCCCCCTTTTATATTTGTTTGTAAAGATGTTATGTTTTTTTTTTTTTAACGGCATGTCGATCATTATCATCATCTTTTTATTATTATTATTATTATTCTGGCGCGCTGGGATACAGTAAAACATATGTATAACAATGCATAATTTGACAGAATGATACTAAAGGAGTTTACGACCCTGACCCTGAACTAACAATAATACACATGCCACTTTTATACAAAGTGCTTTGCAAGACAGAGAGATTACATGCTTACAGACTAAAGGAATAATGGAACAAAAGTTGTAGGAATTAAAAGGGAGAAATAAGGGCTTGGTAAGTAATTGAAAAGATAGTAGAGGGATAATTAGTTGATAATGCACAAACCTGCACTATAAAGTAACAGGAATCAGAAATGGGTGCATGGGGGTAGGAACCAAAGAAAATATGGGGGGAATACTGCATATAGTATAAAAATATCACATAACTACTTCTCTACACATAAACACACACACTGAAAAATCTGGTGGGGGGATTTGTCCCCCTCGTCGCCCCCAGTTCCTACACACAGAGTAGGTGGGAGGGGGGGGCATGTTAGATGAGTTCAGAGGCAGAAAAGTTGTGCTGTGTGAGGCTCCAGGTCTGGAGGTAAAATAAACTAAGGTGAATATAATTGAGAAAGATGTCAGTTAGAGAGTTTTCTAATCATGAACCATTGTTTTAATGATCATTTAACATTTATTACGTTTTATTTTGTTTAAGATAAAGAAAGAAATGAATATAATTTACATGGCTTATTTTACAAATACTGTACATATGAATTAATCAATATATGAATACATGTAAAGATACAATAAAAAGTGGGAAAAGGGGAAAGAAATATGTGATGATAAATAAATTAATAGAACAGTGATATATATATATATATATATATTGTGACAAACCACTTCTTTTACAGGTAGGATTGTCACCGATCTTGCAGTAACCACAGCCTTCTAGGGTATACAAAGTCCAGGACACCTTCAGCTCAGTTTTCCTTTTTTATTCAGTTTGAAAGCAGGTACTTTAAATAATAACAAAACAAACAAAATCCCTTGCTCTTACTTGAGCTCTTACTAGACAGTACTTGCTATCTGCAATTGGGTGGCTTTCCCACTTACCAATTTCCCAAACAAAAGCAATGTCTTTGCAATAAGCGCAGCCTCTCCTAGCTGTCTTTTCCTCTCCCTCTTGGAGCAGGCTGCTCTCTTCTTTTAAAGGCCTGTCTGCTAATTGAGTAGCTACAGGTGAGTGCCAATTAGCTAACTCTTAAAAACCAGATCCAAGCTGTGGTCTGTTATACAGCAACTAGTGCTGTTGGAGCATTGGCACCCCCTGCTCTCCAAATACTCCGCCCCAGGGACCCATACCATGTTTTGCAGAGCATCAGCTATGCATATTGCAAACTGTAACATCTCTCCCTGGGGCATTTAACTGAGAAATCCTCTGGTTGCTGTCTAGCAAATCAGGTCTGATGTATCTCCCATCAACCACTATTCCACCTTTATGCTCACATATCCTCCCCCCCAGCTCATACCCAAGGGTTTGAGCGACCATGGAAATCAGGGAGTGTACCCTCGAAAGCCCATCAGCATTACCTTGTTGCAGACCAGCCCTGTGTTCCACAGTGAAATTAAAAGATTGCAAACTCAAAAACCATCTGGTTACTCTGGAGTTACTTTCCCTGTTCTGATACATCCACGTCAGAGGAGCATGGTCCATTATCAATCGAAACCTTCTGCCTAGTAGGTAGTATTTAAGAGAGTCTAATGCCCACTTAATAGCAAGACACTCTTTTTCAACAATAGAGTAGTTCTTCTCATGTGGGTTTAACTTTCTGCTCAAAAAGAAAACAGGGTGTTCTTCACCCTGGTATTCCTGTGAAAGAACAGCCCCCAAGCCCACATCAGAAGCATCTGTCTGAACTATAAAATCCCTGGAAAAATCTGGGGTCACTAAGACAGGATGGCTACAGATAGCTTCCTTCAGACTCTTAAAAGCCTTTTCTGCCTCAGGGCACCATTTAACTATGACTGGGGATTTTGCTTTAATAAGGTCTGTCAGGGGTGCAGCAATGGTAGCAAAATCTGGAATGAACCGCCTATAATATCCAATTAAACCCAAAAATGCCTTTACTTGTTTCTTTGTAAGGGGCTGTGGCCATTTTTGTATGGCTTCTACTTTGGCTTCCTGTGGTTTAACCAAACCCCTCCCAATAGAATAACCTAAGTACTTAGCTTCCTCTAAACCAATCGTACACTTGGAAGGATTGGCAGTTAAGCCTGCTGAGCGGATAGCATCAAGTACCGCTTGAACTTTAGGGAGGTGGGATTCCCAGTCTGCACTGTGGATGACGACATCATCCAAGTATGCTGCAGCATAACGAACATGAGGTTTAAGAATTCTGTCCATCATTCGTTGGAATGTGGCAGGTGCCCCATGTAACCCAAATGGCAATACAGTGTACTGAAACAGGCCACTGGGTGTTGAAAAGGCTGTCTTTTCTTTGGCTCTTTCAGTGAGCGGGACCTGCCAGTAACCCTTTGTTAAATCCAAGGTTGTTAGATAACGAGCTTTGCCCAGTCTTTCTATTAACTCATCAACTCTTGGCATTGGGTAAGCATCAAATTTTGAGAGGGCGTTTAACTTGCGGTAGTCATTGCAGAACCTCCATGTGCCATCAGGTTTTGGCACCAATACAATAGGACTACTCCAGTTACTCTGGGATTCTTCAATGACTCCAAGTTTTAACATGCTCTCAACCTCTAAGTTTATAACCTCCCTCCGGGCCTCAGGAATTCTATAGGGTTTGAGGTTAACTCTTTTCCCTGGTTCGGTTATTATGTCATGTTTAATCACTTTAGTCTTTCCTGGAACTATCGAGAAAACATCCCTATTTCTTCTGATGAAATCTCTGACCTCTTGCTTTTGATGGACAGACAGAGTCTTAGATACGTTCACATCTGGCTCTACTATAGGAGGTTCTGAAGGTTTTAAAGCAACCAGGACCTCCCTGTCCTTCCATGGCTTTAACAGATTTATATGATACAACTGTTCAGGCTTTCTTCTTCCTGGTTGTCTGACTTTATAATTGACATCACTCACTTTCTCTATTATTTCATAGGGTCCATGCCAAGTCGCAAGGAACTTATTCTCCACAGTAGGGACCAGAACACTCTGACTCTAGCATTACGGTTATAGCTGTTTTTCTGAGCCTGCTGGACTTCCAGCATGTGTTCCCTGACAATAGGCATGATGGTGGCCATTCTATCCTGCATTTGAGCTATATGCTCAATTACACTCCTGTGAGGAGTAGTCTCCTGTTCCCAGGTCTCCTTAGCAATATCCAATATTCCCCTGGGATGTCTTCCATATAATAATTCAAAAGGAGAGAAGCCCGTGGAGGCCTGTGGAACTTCCCTAATGGAAAACAGTAGATATGGCAATAAAAAATCCCAATTTCTTCCATCTGCATCAATTACCTTGCGTAGCATACTCTTAAGGGTTTTGTTGAACCTCTCTACTAAACCATCAGTCTGTGGGTGATATACTGAGGTCTTAAGATGTTTAACCTGCAAGAGCCTGCACAACTCTTTTGTGACTCTGGACATGAACGGGGTCCCCTGGTCTGTCAGTATTTCTTTAGGGATACCCACCCTACTGAACATCAACATAAGTTCCTTAGCTATTAGCTTTGCAGAGGTATTACGCAAGGGAATGGCCTCAGGATAGCGAGTTGCATAGTCCAAGATGACTAATATATATTGGTGTCCCCTAGCGGACTTTACCAGTGGCCCCACTAAGTCCATAGCGATCCTTTCAAAAGGCACGTCAATTATGGGTAAGGGTACAAGTGGACTACGAAAAGTCTTGAAAGGAGCCCTGTACTGGCACTCAGGACATGAGGAGCAATAGTTTGTAATAGCAGCCAACACTCCAGGCCAGTAAAACCGTCTAAGGACTCTCTCTCTAGTTTTTCCGACTCCCAAGTGTCCCCCTAATATGTGGCTGTGAGCCAACTTTAGCACTATATTCTGGTAAGTCTGAGGAACCAACAGCTGCCTAATGATGTCTGAATCCTTTTTTTCTACACGGTAAATTAGGTCATTTTGTACTTCAAAATAGGGGAACGGCAGTGCTCCTCCTGGCTGATTAACAACCCCGTTTACAACTTTAATATCATTTCTAGCTGTCACTAAAGTGGGATCTTCCCACTGAGCGCTTTTAAAGTTACCTGGACTAATTCCAATATCAATTAAGTCCTTATCCTTGTCTGCATTATTAGTAGGCTCCTCACTAGTTTGAGCTGGGTTATCTCCTATTAATACTGGTTTAGGGCAGTATTTTTTCTTTTTCCTTATTTTTCCGTCACAGTGGTCAAAACCCAAGTCAATATCGGAAAAAGGGAACACATTATCCTCGACAGACTGACTCATTTCTGATAAATTTTTGTCTGTCTTTTGTAAAGCTGCCCATAATTTTAGAAAATGAGGAAAGTCTCTACCGATCACTACCTCATGGGCTAATCTAGGTACTACACCCACTCGGTACTTTAAATTCCCATACTGGGTTCCAATATTTACTTCCGCAGTGGGGTATTCCTTTTTATCACCATGAACACAGATAATGCCTATTTTCTGTCCATGATCAGGTTTTACACAAGGTATTATAGACTCTGCTACCAACGTAACCATACTACCTGAATCAATTAATGCTTTAGACATTTTTCCATTCACGGTTACACAGCATTTATGAGCGTTATTATCATAGTCATTGTTAACAATACCATAACAACTGAGCAAAAATGAACGTGTTCCCTCATTTTTGCCCATATTGCATTCCATAGGTTCATCCTTAAATGGACAGTCTTTGGCCATATGACCATCCTCTTTGCACTTGAAACATTTGACAGTACAGTCTGACCACCAATTAGTTCCTTTCCCAGGCCTATTAGACCTGGATGCCCCCCTTAAACCTTGAACAGTCTTACCCGGTCTTGCAGAATCTTGGGGCTTAGGATTGCGAGGGTTTGCCTGTGAAGTAGGACATAGCAGTTCTCCTGCAGCCGCATATCTTTCCACCAAGGCAATCAGTTGGTCAGCTGTATGGGGGTCACTTTGGCTGACCCAGCGACGCAGGGAAGCTGGTAAACCACGCAAAAACCGGTCCATTACTAAGGTTTCCACAATGTGGCTAGCTGAATGGATTTCAGGTTGTAACCATTTCCGTGCAAGGTGTATGAGGTCAAACATTTGGGAACGTGCGGCTTTGTCTGAAGAATATGACCATGAGTGGAACCTTTGGGCACGTACTGCAGAGGTTACACCCAGTCGTGCCAAGATTTCAGCTTTCAATTTGCTGTAGATACTTGCATCGGCTGGTTCTAGGTCATAATATGCCTTCTGCGGCTCTCCACTTAGGAACGGTGCCAGTATGCTTGCCCACTCACCAGCCGGCCATCCGTCCCTCTCAGCAGTGCGCTCAAATGCCAGAAGGTACGCCTCAACATCATCTGATGCGGTCATTTTCTGAAGATAGTGGCTCGCCCGAATCACCTTTGGCCCCTGGTATCTTCCATCAGGGTCTCCATTCAGTTTTCCAGAGATCGCTTGGATTACCTGTTGTAGTCCCTGGGTGACTTTTTGCTGCTCCTCACGGGCTACTTTAAACATCTCCGCTTGTGTCACAACAAGCTGTTTCACCAAGGACTCAGTGCCCTCCATTTGTGTTTTGGCCAGGACTTTAGCACACTCTGCCTGGGCCAGCACCAGTTGCTGCAGGGCTGCACTGTTTTCTGCAGCTCTCCTGTTAGTCTCCTGTTGCACAGAGGAGGATTGGATCAGAGCCTTGATAACATCCTCCATGTTGAGCTTTAAATGACTTCTACCCTCAGGCTTACGTGGGTGCCCGCATTCTCCACCATATGTGACAAACCACTTCTTTTACAGGTAGGATTGTCACCGATCTTGCAGTAACCACAGCCTTCTAGGGTATACAAAGTCCAGGACACCTTCAGCTCAGTTTTCCTTTTTTATTCAGTTTGAAAGCAGGTACTTTAAATAATAACAAAACAAACAAAATCCCTTGCTCTTACTTGAGCTCTTACTAGACAGTACTTGCTATCTGCAATTGGGTGGCTTTCCCACTTACCAATTTCCCAAACAAAAGCAATGTCTTTGCAATAAGCGCAGCCTCTCCTAGCTGTCTTTTCCTCTCCCTCTTGGAGCAGGCTGCTCTCTTCTTTTAAAGGCCTGTCTGCTAATTGAGTAGCTACAGGTGAGTGCCAATTAGCTAACTCTTAAAAACCAGATCCAAGCTGTGGTCTGTTATACAGCAACTAGTGCTGTTGGAGCATTGGCCCCCCCTGCTCTCCAAATACTCCGCCCCAGGGACCCATACCATGTTTTGCAGAGCATCAGCTATGCATATTGCAAACTGTAACATCTCTCCCTGGGGCATTTAACTGAGAAATCCTCTGGTTGCTGTCTAGCAAATCAGGTCTGATGTATCTCCCATCAACCACTATTCCACCTTTATGCTCACAATATATATATTTTTTTTTTTGTTTTTGTTTTGTTTTCCGAAAACAATAGTGACATTTGACACAATGAATGGACAATATGATGAAACAAGGCGGACTTTGCCCTCAGATGCCCTTGGATCAACCCAAGGACACAAGAAATGGGGTAAGCTTCAGGAAGAGTTGTAGAGAGGGTAAAATAAGATTTTCGCTTGGAGAATATTATATAGGATATATACATAATATTTTTTTAAATTTAATTAGAAATAAAGAGCCTCATTCAATTGAGCTTTCGGGAGATCCGAGCTTTGGAAATGTAGCCTGCAAGTTATTTTGCTATTCAATTGGTGTCTTTTTGCGGGCTCCGATTGGGTTACGGGCTCCAGCCTCCAGTTCACTGCAATGGTTCACATCACAAGTTAATGTGCCTCCAAGACATTGATCATTCACGGCCGCAAGAGTTGAGAACACTAAAATCGCGAACCAATATTCAATTGCTCTGATTCCCCCTCGATAAGCAAGCTGTCAAGCCCGCAAATGGCAAAAGTGAAACCACAAGTCATGGGTACCAAGAAGGACTCGCAAAGGGCTTAATGACATGTCCGGAACACTTTAAATGCACATATGCACACACTAATGTACTTTTATTACAAGTTACAGTGATGTTAGGTCTTAGAATTAATAGCACAACATTCTCAAGCTCGCAAATCAACCCCCAAAAATACTTTATTTCCTGTTTAATTTCCGTGTTATATCGATCCCGGCAATCAATGTGTTAATACATATAATGGAACTCGCATGTAATAAAATATCATATTAACGGCTTTATCAATATTTTATTATATCTGGAATGTGGGTCCAATCGTAATTCGTAATTCAAGCCCGATGACGATCTCTGTTTCCATTGGCTGTTTCTAATCAGTTGTTTACGGCTTTGCTTGATTGATCATGTTCAAGCTCGCAAATGCTACATACGATAGCATGGTTTACAATGTGCATTATCGGGACGGGACTTGCGGGCTCGGCCAATTGAATATCACCATAAGCTGCAGCAGGCCCGCAGATATAATGCCTATATTCCATAACTTGTGGCCTCTGAATTGAATGAGGCTCCAAATATGCAAATGGAATAGGAATAGTGGTGGACTATACCCCAACACATCAAGGTCCCAAGTCTTCGTGTGGGTAGATTAGCACAAAACTACAATCACATAAAATTGATTACTTGATTACTAGCCTTAAAATAATATGCTTGGCATTGTGGGGGGTAAACGTTTTTGCTGATTCTATGGATGAAAAAATTTCTTAAAAAGTCTCTTTAATTATCATTCATTTTTAGACAGTTGACAAAAAATTGGATGCTGGGGCAGCTTTAAGAGAATTTTGGAGACACTTGTTTTTTCTTAAGTACAACGATCCCTCTATTTAAGATGTTCTGCAGACATAAAGGAAAGAAAACTATTATAAGGTACCTTTATTTATTTATTTATTTATTTATTTATTTATTTATTTATGGTGTTTGTGTGAGACATTTACCATTCTGATGCTGCTTGAATTTCACTGCAGAACATGCCTTATAGTCCTGATACTTTGACATATATCAAAGAAAATGTTCTTTACACATTCAACAACAAGAATAAAATGTATCTGTGTCCAGGGGGCTTTTGTTATTTGGATGAAATTGTCGCACTGCTCAGTAGCCCACATATACATTAATAAGTTACATTGAGGGGTGCTCACTGGTCATAAATAAAGCACAAGAACATTTTGCTACAGAAAGTCAACAAAACAGACTTAAGAAAAAAAGAAGAAATACTGTCTTAACATGACCATTTCCTTAGGCAGTGGCTCATGACCTTATCTGGGGACTTTCTAATGCTCATGGAAACCACCTCTAAGATACAAACCATTTTTGGCAGTGTAATACTATCTATAACACCATACATTTCCATTTAGTTTTGCTCTGATTTGACTATGTTTTAACTGCAGATACGTCCATCAATTAATCTATCTACCTATAACCTTATCATAGTAATAGTGTTTTAAATGTTAGGCTCTCGTGTCTTCGGCCCAGCTGTTGAGAATGAGCAATGGGCACAACCTTTATTAATACTACTTCCATTTGTCTTCTTCCCTGCTGCCTGCTACTTTCTCAGAAGGGTAAACTAATAAACTTTAAAATTATGAACCATTTAGCCTTGCTGAAACCTCTGGCGGACATAATAGCAAATGTTTCCATTGTGCAGGCAGACACTTTCTATATATTTAAAGTCTCCTCCCACCTCAGGAAGCTGACCCGTTGAAGCCAAAATGGTAGATTCTTGTTATTGTTGTCTTCAGACGTTTCGGACCCCCATGACCCTGTGGACTGCAGCTCACCCGGCCCATCTATTGTTATGCCTCTGGTTGTGTTTATCCATCAGGTTATCTTGGCAAATAAACTGGAGTGGGTTGCAAGTTATTTCCCTAGTGGATCATGATTTGCCTGATCTCTCTGCTATGACCTGCCTATCTTGGCTGACCCTACATAGTATGGCTCACAGCTTTATTGACATACACGAGCCCCACGATCCAGAAGGGGACTAGACTCTACAGCAGCATAATTTGGTGCTCTTGTTATTGTAGAGTCTGTGCTTGTCCCAAAACTGTCTGGTCCCATAGATATTTGTTGATTATTTATTCAGTGGACATTAGGCATCCATATTAGTATCTATCTGGCTTTTGTAGTTAGCGTTAGTAAGATTTTTTACAAGAACTTCGAGATTTATATTTGTGGTAAAATTATAAGAAAAGCTTGAATTTCCAAATATGTGTGAATGTTATTTTGGCTAGTTTCAAATTCTCTAGAATAAATATAAATATATACTTTTATAGAGTTTTGACCTTACTGGATAGTTTGATCTGATATGCTGTCAGGTACACCATTTGGTTTGCGATCATACTTAAAGGGATATGAAAGTTTCATGGATTAATACATTTCTGCACTCCTCAGGCAATAAAGCAGCCAACATGTATGCAGCACATCACATAAAACATTTTATTTGTATTATTATCTAATAATCGTTCTAATGATTATGTTGACACCTCCAGAGGTGTACACACATGAATCTCCCCCCCCCCCCCCATCAGCATGCAGCATTATGTGAGCAATTAAACCCATTATTTATCTGCTGTTCCTTGTTCAGCCAATCTCCTTGCAACTTCCTGCCTGTAATGTGTGCAATCACACTACATATCCCAGGCTGCTTTGCAGCACAAACTGGAGCCTCAGAGTTAATTCAAATGTGTTAGCTAACCTGATCAGCCAAAACAAATTATTTTAAATTTGATGCTAATTTAGCCTGGGCTTGGAGGGGGTGTTAACCCTAATTTTCAACTGTCAGAAATTACAAGACATTTTGCAAACTTCAAGGTAAGTGTTTATTTTGAGATTTTTTCTTGCTAATTTTTTTTTTCATACACTTTTAACTCTTCTCTGTCAGATTCATTCATAATCAAGCAAACTTAAGTATGCCTTTAAGCACTCTTAGTAATGTATGGTCTGTTTTCAGTTTGAATTGTGGGTACCCATACATATTTGATGTCTATTTAATCAATAGATATAAGGAAAATTACAAATTATTTTGATTTTCAGGCTACTAAAAAGCGTAGGACAGGTGCATTAGTTTCTGGAGATTGAGAAGACTCATCTTCAGTCTTGCTAATTTCTGGTCTGGATCAGTTGTCACTAAAACTAAATTATATATATATATATATATATATATATATATATATATATATATATAGTATCAGCATACTCAGAGGAGCCATGGCGTTTTCAATTAATTTTTACTTTCAAAGAGAGAATGGATATTGATAAAAATAAAAAGCACAAAACAAGAAAAGTGGATACCAAACAACCAAACATACCACTAGAAAGCTTAGCTTATACGTTTTAGTCTGTATATATAGATATGTTCACAAGAATCATGCCTAAACTGATACACAGCAAAATGATTAAACATGTCTTATCTGGCCTTGGATAAAAAAATTCCCATACCTTACTTTTGTAATAGGATGTTTTCATGTTATTTTGCTTGAAATTGTATGTTGGTGTGTTTGTGCAAATTTATATGGTAAATTCAAGGTACAACAGGGCTGCAATGTGTCATGAAGGGCTGCAATGGCAGTTTTCTCCATATGAAATAGCCTTAAGCTTAGTTAATCCAGGGATATGCCTACATGTAAATGCTTGACTGTAGGTGTGAGTATTGTGTCATAAATAAATGTGTGTTCATAGGAACGTCAAAGAGTATGTTACCTTGTGCCTGTGTAGTTATGTGTTCACAAGAGGCCCACTAAGATATGAATATATGTGTTTAGGAAGTGAAGAACCATTTTTACTTCTAACCTCAAAGGATGTCCTCTTGCCAGTTGAAAACCTCTTATAAGTCTTATATATAAGTATTATATTGACCCTGGGTGTTTTTATATAAGGTAATCATATCTCCTCTTAGATGGCTTTTTTTCTAGAGAAAATAACTTTAATTTGGTTAGTCTTTCTTCATAACTTTTTTTTAAGCTCTAAAATTGCCTTTTTATGTAGTGGTGCCCAAAATTGTACTCCATATTCCGAATGAGGGAGTGCTAGGGATTTGTATAGTGGAATAATTATATTTGCTTCCCTTGTTTCTATACCCTTCTTAATACATGATAATATTTTATTTGCCTTTGCAGCTGCTGCTTGGCTTTGAGCACTGTTACCTAGGTGATTGCCCACAAGCACTCCCTTTCAATATCTGATACACCAAGATTTGCTCCATTAAGATTATTAATTGCATGGCTATTTTTTCTTCCCAGGTGCATAACTTTACATTTATTCATATTAAATCTCATCTGCCATTTAGATGCCCAATCCTCTAATTTATGCAAATCCCTTTGGAGGTAAAGTACATCATTATCTGATTTAATTACCCGTCATCAGAAAAAATGGAGACACTACTTTTCAGCCCCACTTCTAAGTCATTAATAAATATGTTAAAAATGAGAGGACCTAATACTGAACCCTGAGGAACCCCACTTACCACATTAGTCCAATCAGAGTATGTTCCATTTACCACAACCCTTTGCTTCCTGTCTTTTAATCTTGTAACATCTGGGATAAATGTCAATAGATATAACAAAAAAATATTTAATAAATTGATCACAGCGGCAAAAAAAAATAATTAAAAAATCCTGGATTGGGAATTAGGGATTAAAAGTGGCTGATTCTATGAGATATGTGTTACCACAAGATTACTATCATCTCCCATTGGAGGGGTAAACATATCTCTCCCCTCTAGCTGTATGTGCTTAAATAACGAGAACTATCCAGCTCTCAATTGGTTGACCTTCTTCTCTCTGTCTCACCCATTAAGCTAACTAGTCATCCTGACAAGTTGCCAAATATGGATGTATGGGAATGAAACAATTGTGCCTAAAGAGATGTCAATGTCTGGAGCAGGTGTTGAAATAAACTGGAAAGAATAATCAGAGCTTGGCTGTAAGCCAAAATTGTTCTATATATAATGCCCTGTTACTTCCTGCTTTCAGCAAGAAACTGCTTGAATTGTTTGGCTTTGGGCTGCTCCAATGGCGAACAAGCCCGTTAGTTCTGGGCACAAATTGGCCAAATGACTTGATAAAGTCTAAACCGTATGGAGCTGCAGCTAGTAACAGCAGGGGAGTTGGGAAAAGCACTGACATTGATGAGCTAATTGTCCAAACAAAAACTGCTCTGGGGTAAGGGACTCCCCTACACGCTGGGAAATGATTGCTCAGGCAAGCCAACATCCATAAATAATTGGGTTTGGACAGGGAGGGTATACAAGTATACAGCACAACAGGGGATGAGGACCCAAACGTACCCCTAGTTTTGGGCACACGCTACGTCATCAAAAGCCAACGCGTTTCAACGTAACCTGACGTCTTCTTCAAGGAGTAAGTACGGTATGCCATAGAATCAGTCTTATAAGCGTTGCATTTGCTAAGGCAACTTAATGCTCTCACGTGGGCCTATGCAATATTCAGGTAACTGCCGTCTGCTGCTTTAAGCTGCCTTTGTAATGCCGCAAAATGCAATCTCCCATTAAACAGTTTGTAAGACGGAGATATATTCAAGGCATACCATATATTGATTTATACTTATGATAATATGCACATGTCAATGAAGTGGATTTTCTACTTGCTATGTGATGCTGATATGCAAAATGTCACTAAGGTGGATTTTTTCCTTTGATATCCGGTATCAACCTAAATGCCAAGGGAAGTATGGCCAGATCGTATACTGTAAAATTGAGGTTGATATAATGATATTTACAAACATGATGCTTTCTACATATGGTTGAAGGTTAATGTGATAATATTTACAAATGTAATGAACTTGAAATGATGATTTCTACATAAATAATACAATAATACATTGCATGATGATCCATGCGCCATAAAACTATGTACAATGAAAGTACATGTACTCATGGTATACACTATGCCAATGCCCCAAAGTCACACATTTGATAAATTGTGCCAAGAGGCACATAACTAGATCATCTACTAGTAGTTGAGGTGAATATGATACTATGGCTCTCTACATATGGTTAGGGTTACTGTCATAATATTTACAAATGTGATCATTTCTGCATATATGGTTTAAAATGATAATTACTACATTGTGTGATAAACCATGTACCATAGAACTATGTGCAGTAAAAGCACATACACACTAAATATTCAATGTGCTAATGACCCCAAAGTCACAAATTTGATCGGTTGTGACAACAATGTGGAGTCGAACGGGACTGTGATAATGAACTATGTGAAAACTGCTTGTGCAACTGGTTTAAAAGTAGATCTTTTGAGTTTATCTTTTGATTCATATCTTTGGGAGCACATCCTACCCTAATATAATCCTTATGTACGTGCAATAAACTAATAATGTGCCATTACATATATAATGGAAGCGTGTTGGTGATACAGGTTCCAATCTGGTAAATTACTTACTGCCATCAATGGTGTGCTGTGATTTCTGTGATGGAAGGTATTGAAAATTATATTTATTAACCTTCTACTAATAACAAAAAAATCAATTTGCGAAATGTTCCAAAAACTAAATTCTATTTTGGAATATATACTGGACTCCAAATTAATATACGGTAATGTGCATGTGCTAATTAGTGAGAAAATATGAACTTGTGGACAATTAACAACGTGAGTCAGAAAATAGTACATTTTCCACCTTATAAAGATGTACTTAAAGATACTGTGCTGTAACGGTATCGTGATGTTATGTTGTGTCACAAACACACAGTGACTAGTGAAGCAGGCACTTACCCCCAAAATAATAAGAGCAGTATCATAATGTTATGTTATGTCACATTTGACAAGTGACTAGTAAGACAAAGCCTTAAGAAGGCTTGTACTGGCTCGACTGGTAAATATGATGTTAAAATGGTCGATTGCTCATCCTATAAATATGCCATTAAAGAGTTTTATTGTATCCCCATTACCAGGTGAAACATAGAGCAAGTACTTATTCCCAAAAAGAGCTTGTACTGGTGAACATATACGCATACTTAAGTGCTTGAATGATCGCTCTAATTGTATAATGAGGTCAAGATAAACACTCCAAAAATCAGTGGCATCAAAAATAAAATGTGCAAACTTTCAACTTGGATATTATCAATATTATGAGATCCAAGATAACTGCTTCAAGTCGAATTACATCAGTGGAGTATGCAAAACTTTAAAGGATTTGGAGGTGCGTGAGGCTTTGAAGGACTTGGGAGATCCTATATTCCTGATGATCCAGGATGGTCAGATGAAGGATGTAAAAGTGAAGCCCTCATTTAACCCTACGGGAGTCAATGCTCCAAGCTTGTAGATCCAGCGTGCTTCGTGCTGCAGCAGTTTTTTTTATCCAGATCTCCTTGTCTTGGACTTGTATGTACTTTTTCAAGCACAGTAAATAGTAAATAATTTCACTTTTTTCTCTCTGGTAGTATCTTATATGGCATGCTATGGGCGTGTCCATATCTTTTTTGATGGCATATATATGTTCACCCATGCGTCTACATAGCTGGCGCCGGGTTTTCCCCACATAGATTTTGTTGCAAACACATGTTGCTACATAGATCACATTTGTAGAGCAACAAAATGAGAATTCTTTCAATAAACATTTCTCACCACTTACTGTATGTTAATAGAACTTGGTGTATTTGATGTATTTGCGAACCTTGACTTTCCTACATCTAAAACACCGTAACAGGGGATTCAACCAAGTGTTGGTAGGTCTTTGCTCCCTAAAAAACTGTGCACCAACATATCTTTTAGGTTTCTTCCCCTGCGATATGTGATCGATGCTTTTGATGGTAATAATCCATCTAGGTCTTCATCACTTTTTAATATGTGCCAATGTTTGGCTAAGATGATCCTAACTGTATTGGAATCATATCCGAATGTCATAATGCAACGAGGTTGTATTGTGGTCATATTTTTTGGGGGTCGCCTATTCCCACTGGGTTATTTAGCAATTCAGTCCGATTGCAGGTTAGGGCATGCTTGAATGCCCCTTTCAAACACCTATTAGAGTATCCCCTCTCATGGAATCTCTTTTTTAAATTATCAGCTTCAGTATTAAATTCCTCATCCGAACTGCAATTTCTCCTGATGCGAAGATACTGCCCTTTGGGAATAACTCTTTTCAGAGGTTCAAAATGTTGGCTATTCCACATAAGCAGCGTATCAGTGGCAGTATCCTTCCTATAGGTGGTGGTAGATATGTTGCCTTGGTCATCCTTTAGGATAATCAAATCCAAAAACGTAATTTGTGTAAAATGTATTTTGTATGTAAATTTAAGACCTATATCATTATTGTTTAATGCTTGCAACAATTTCTCAAATTCTATCCTGGTGCCTGTCCAGACCACCAGGATATCATCTATATAGCGGCGCCAAAAAATGGCGTATTCCATATAAGGCTCAAGAGACTCTTGGAACAAAAGCTACTCTTCCCACCATCCTAATAGGAGATTAGCATATCCCGGTGCACACAACGTGCCCATAGCCGTCCCTTTCTTTTGATGGAATAATTTTCCATTATACGTGAAGAAATTATGTTTCAGTACATATTCTAGAAGCTGAATAAGAAAATTGTTAAATTCCAAGTAATTGTTTCCCTTGGCACTGAGGTAATATTTCACTGCCATATTATTATTATTTTTTTGCACATACATAAGGATTATATTACAAGATCATACCATCAAATACCATATAGAGCACTTCTTCTTCTTCTTCTCCTTTTTCACTGCCATCTGTGGTGAGTCATTTAGTTTGTGTATTTTTATTCCACATCAATAGATTTCCCAGAAGTAGGTAGGAAGCACTCCCACATATACGAATCAAAAGATCAACTCAAAAAATCTACTTATAACACCATTTGCACAAGCAGTTTTCACATAGTTCATTATCACAGTCCCTTTCAACTCCACATTGTTGTCACAACCGATCAGATTTGTGACTTTGGGGTCATTAGCACATTGAATATTTAGTGTGTATCTGCTTTTACTGCACATAGTTCTATGGTACATGGTTTATCACGCAATGTAGTAATTATCATTTTAAACCATATATGCAGAAATGATCACATTTGTAAATATTATCACAGCAACCCTAACCCTATGTAGAGAGCAATAGTATCATATTCACCTCAACTACTAGTAGATGATCTAGTTATGTATCTCTTGGCACAATTTATCAAATGTGTGACTTTGCGGCCATTGGCATAGTGTATACCAGGAGTACATGTACTTTCACTGTACATAGTTTTAAGGCGCATGGGTCATCATGCAATGTATTATTGTATTATTTTTGTAGAAATCATCATTTCAACGTCATTACATTTGTAAATATTATCACATTAAGATTCAACCATATGTAGAAAGCATCATGTTTGTAAATATCATTATAT
Source organism: Discoglossus pictus (assembly GCA_027410445.1). Classification (NCBI taxonomy): domain Eukaryota; kingdom Metazoa; phylum Chordata; class Amphibia; order Anura; family Alytidae; genus Discoglossus; species Discoglossus pictus. The sequence goes on from CM050169.1 coordinate 224,307,474, forward strand.
CAACCTCAATTATACAGTATACGATCTGGCCATACTTCCCTTGGCATTTACATTGATACCGGATAGCAAAGGTAAAAATCCACCTTAGTGACATTTTGCATATCAGCATCGGATAGCAAGTAGAAAATCCACTTAATTGACATGTGCATCTTATCATAAGTATAAATCAATATATGGTATGCCTTGAATATATCTCCGTCTTACAAACTGTTTAATGGGAGATTGCATTTTGCAGCATTACAAAGGCAGCTTAAAGCAGCAGATGGCAGTTACCTGAATATTGCATAGGTCCACGGGAGAGCATTAAGTTGCCTTAGCAAACCCAACACTTATAAGACTGATCTTATGGCATACCGTACTTACCCCTTGAAGAAGATGTCAGGTTACGTTGAAACGCGTTGGCTTTTAATGACGTAGCGTGCGCCCAAAATCAGGGGCACGTTGGCGTCCTCATCCCCTGTTGTACTGTATGCTTGTATACCCTCCCTGTCCAAACTCAATTATTTATGGATGTTGGCTTGCCTGAGCAATCATTTCCCAGTGTGTAGGGGAGTTCCTTACCCCAGAGCAGTTTTTATTTGGACAATTAGCTCATCAATGTCAGTGCTTTGCCCAACTCCCCTGCTGTTACTAGCCGGAGCTCCATACGGTTTAGACTTTATCAAGTCATTTGGCCAATTTGTGCCCACAACTAACGGGCTTGTTCGCCGTTGGAGCAGCCCAAAGCCAAACAATTCATGAAGTTTATTGCTGAAGGCAGGAAGTAACAGGGCATCATATATAGAACAATTTTGGCTTACAGCCATGCTCTGATTATTGTTCTTTCCAGTTTGTTTCAGCACCTGCTCCAGACATTGACATCTCTTTAGGTACAATCGTTTCATTACCATACATCCATATTTGGCAACTAGTCAGGATGACTAGTTACTTAAAGGGTGAGACAGAGAGAAGAAGGGTCAACCAATAGAGAGCTGGATAGTTCTCATTATTTAAGCACATACAGCTAGAGGGGAGAGATATGTTTACCCCTCCAATGGGAGATGATAGTAATCCTGTGGTAACACATATCTCATAGAATCAGCCACTTTTAATCCCCAATTCCCAATTTTATGCATGTTTTAAAGAATATTAAAGTAGGAGTAGCAAAAATAAAAGAAAAAATAATAATAATAAATAGAAAAGATCAAAGAGAGAGAGAAAAAAAAGGAAAGATTTGGCCAGGAAGTGAGTCTGAGGTAGGGGGTGGAGTCGAGAAGGCGGGATATTGTTATAACACCCCTAGGAAAAAAGAATCTCTCCTATCCTTTATAATTCTGGTCCCATACTTTCCATTTGCTAAGTGGGAGATGGTATATCCCGATATCCTCTATATCTCTTTCTAGATCACAAATTTTATTTATTTTTATCAAGATTTCAGACCAGGATGGAGCTTTTTCTTGTTTCCAATACAGTATAAAGCTATGGAATTTTTAGCTGCCATAAAGATATGAATCAAAAGCGCTTTATAGTCCATTGTGATTTCTTTAGGAAAGATGTGAAAAAGGGGCATTTCTTTCTTTAGGGGGAGATCTAGGTCAAATGTGGTTTTTATTTTAGAGAAACATTCTATCCACCATTTTTGTATGATCGGGCAATCCCACCAAATGTGGATATGTGTGCCTTTTTGTCCACAATTACGCCAACAAAGTTGACTTTCCTTATTTTTGGTAATTTGAGAAACTTTTAGGGGAACAAAATACCACCTATTTATTATTTTCAAATAAGTTTCTTTATGGGATGCATTTTGAAGGAACTTATCTGTAGTAGAGAAAGCCGAGATCCATGTCTCTAGTGGCCATTCTTCTCTTGCTTCTGTTTCCCATGTTTTTATACTAGATGTTTTAATAGGGATCTGTTTGTTTTTAATCAGATTATGGCATTTGGCCATTAAGTGAGATTTATTATCATCTAGGATTAATTTTTCGCAATCGGTCAGACTTCTTCTTTCTAAAATATACTCTTGTAGTTTCAGCTTTTCACACATACACAAGTATTCTATCCATAATGAGCTATGTAGTTTAAATTTACCTATTAACTCCTCAAAGGAAATAATGGAACCATTTTGGAAAAGACCTAATAAATACATTGCCCCTTTTTTGGTTAAGATTTCCAAGAGAGGGATATTCATGTCTCTGGCTAGTTTTTCTAGCGAAATTATCGGACTTGGAAATGGAATTAAGGAATATTTTTCATTCAATTTATCCCAGTATTTAAAGTTGTTTCTTAATGTTTCTCCCATAGATTCTACCCTTATTAAGTTCTTTATTTTATTTTTTTGTAATATTATGCTTTGCAAATCTATATTAGGCGACATTTCTTTTTCAATTTGGAACCAGTGCTTAGATTCCCCCTGATCTGTCCATCTTATAATATGTGCTATAGTAATCAGCCACTTTTAATCCCCAATTCCCGATCCAGGATATTTTAATTGTTTTTATTCGCCGCTGTGATCAATTTATTAAAGATTTATTGTTATATCTATTGGCATTTATCCCAGATGTTACAAGATTAATTTAGGGACTAGCATTGCATTGTTATATTGATTCCTTTCTTTTAGCCAGCTCTCTCAGTTGAAATATTTCACTTCCTTTCAGTAGTGCTCAGGACAATGCTGTGGGAACGCCCATTTATATGGCAACAGCCTCAAATATGATAAACCTTGTTTTAAAATAATATTTTTTTGCAGAACAAATCTATAAAGTTGAATAATATAGGAGTGTAAAAGTTATAGTATAAACCTCATTATCTGTACAGGAGATTTTATGGGGAGGTAGTTTACCACAACAATTATTTAATATATGGTGGGCAAAAGAGCGATAGAAGCCTCCACCGTACAGTAGTCCAGTAAATAAATAATACATCTGAACATCTAAAACAAGATGGTTCTCAGGAACGTATTTCGTCCCTATATATATATATATATATATATATATATATATATATATATATATATATAAATTAAGGATTCAGGTATAATTTCCAAAGTGTTTTATATTAATAATGATAGACTTTTAAGAAGACTCTCTTTGGTTAGACAGCACTTTTTTATTACATTATTAGTCAATTAGACAGGGATGGATGGAAATTATTAATCAGACACAAATATAAACAATAAGTGCATCATCTTTTACAATATTATACACGTTTCTTACATTATTTTAATGAAGCATGACCTATGTAGACAAAAAAATTAATTAAGATCAATTACTTACTTTCCTTAATTAGTTTTGGTTAACGCCTCCGGTGTTTAGATGGCTGCTGCCTGAGAATCAAATAATCGAAAAACTGAATTTGATAAATGTCAGAAGATTATGACATTTCTGGTGTGACTATTTTATAAAAAATACCCACCAGTAATGGTGTACCTTGCATACCCTGATGGAATACCACATTAAATTAAAAATGAACCATCTCTTGATCTTTTATTTTTCTTGATTGATAAAATTACTTTTTGGAAGAATGATCTTTAATAATGTCCTCAATTTAATTCTAATCTAAATGGAGAAATTATTAATTTCTAATTGAATATCACCTCATGGCTTAGCATTTAATTACTTTTCTTTTTTTTAATGAATTTGAATGAAGGCAGATATGTTCTGAAGCTTGTATATGAGTTAAATGTCTGGTACTACTGTATGTCCGATTGATACACCATAAGCCCAGAACTGTACTTCCAATGTCTAGGAATCATAGGCCACTTTGAGTCCTACACCATAAAACGTCATAGTCAGGTAATGGTAAGGTGATAAAACTAATAAGAGGTGGATCATTGACCCAGTTCTTGTCATAATTACTGGAGCCTCAGACAGGTAGTTAAGGTGCCATCAGTTTGTGATTTGAATCCACAAGGGAACTATAATAAATTAGATATCATTTTTTCATCATGTGGCTATGGTACAGTTAGAAATGACCCATACAAATATATGGTGGGGAGGGGGGTAAATGCAAACTTTGGAATGATCCAGAAGAAAGCTAAATGTGGTGGTGTCTACATGTTACAATTGTGGATGCAAAACATGAGATGGACATATAGCAAAGATTATATACAGGCCCATTAATCATTATTAAGGTTCTTTTTGCAGAAGAATGGCTAATATCTGATCCAAAAGTCACTGCAAGCGGCAGACAAGGATATTCTGTAGACACAAAGAAGATCAGAATGAAAAAGAATGGTAAGGGTCACAGACTGAGGTCAAACCAATAATTCAATCGGACAAAACTAAGTAGTAGTGCACCCACGAAACATAGGTCCTTAGTCAAGCAAGGTTGAGTAGGTCAACCACCATTTTAAATGCTACGTTATTTTCGGACTCGCACCATTGGGTTAAAGCACATGGTAAGCAGAAATTACTCAACTCATTTGATGACAAGTGGATAGACCCTTAAACTACTATATTTAGGCAAATTGTAGGAATTGTGGTATTTGAGATGGATTTAAGCCTTTATTGTTGTACACCAAACACACTGCAGGCTTGAATTGTGCTACCTTTAGTGGATACCACATTGTTCATTAATGGTTCTTTAGCATGGATAATGTGGTAGAGCGTGTATTTTTCGCTTTTCAAAGTTGGACTGACAAATTACAAATTCTTTTCCATACTTTATTTTAATTGAAGTGATTTGGTACTCATCTCATCATCTAACCATTGCAAAGGAATACAGACATAATTCATCCTTGCTGACAGGCAGCCCTATTAAATTCAAAGCCCGTAGCGACATTGGCACACCCACAAAGGCTGCGGGTTTGAAATTCTGTGTTACAGAGCTATTAAATTAGACCATGCCGGGAGTTACAGGCTTGAGACGCAAACCATTCTTGCGCACGTTGGATGTGCTGCAGTGAACACAATAAATTAGCCAAACCCGTAGGGTTTAGATAGAGCCAATGGTAAAAGAGATCGTCATCATTACGTCACTGAAAAATGGAGGTTGGATTTCAAAGCCTTACAGGCTTCAATTACAAGTTTCGATCGGACCCTGGATCCAGATATGATGCAATATTAATAAATCAGTAAATATGATATTCTAGTCCATTCTAGTTCCATTATATGTATTAACACATTGATTGCCAGGATCAATATAACACAGAAATTTAACCCCAAAAAAAGTATTTTATATTGCTTGAGAATGTTGTGCTATTAATTGTAATACCTAACATCACTTCCCCTTTAATTATAAGTACAGTAGGCTACAGCTATGGTGGAAATAATAACCCTTTAAACAGACTGGAATTGCAGGAATTCTTTCTAACAGTTTCCGACAAGGACAAGCTGATATGTCCTAGAAAGAAGTGAAGGTCTAAGAATTGATTTTTTATTACTTCTGAATTGTGAGCGCTCTGAGTCTCTCTATCCGTGTCTTTATATTAAGCTGTAAACATGCCCACCAGCGCCCTGCATGATTAGTGCTTTTGTCTTTTTCATGCTAAAAGATTTGTTACTTATATTAAGCTGTTATCCATGAAAGTCTTGTCTCAGGGTGGGTACTTAAAGCTGCTTTAGGTTAAAGAGCAGTTGCAGACTAAAACTTTCTATTGTGCACTTAAAGAAAATGTATTACACATTATCATTTTTTTTTGCATGCGAAATATATTACCGTAATTTGAAAAAATTAACAGTATCACAGAAACAGATAAATAATATGTTTTGTTATATCTGACAATGTCTTAGTAGCGATAAAGAGGTTATGTAGGAATGATTTTGACATCAATAACCAATGCTACTGTCCAAGATCCAATTTGAATAGTAATCTGAAAGATAAAGGGGTGTATCCCAGACACGCCAAATATGTTAGCTTCACTGGTCGAACCCATCCATGTGATTTGGGAGCTATGACTTAATGAACCAATGTTGCCATTCAAAGGAAGATGGATATGTATTAACCCCTTGATCTCCGAGATTGATACAATACAGTAATGAAACGTGCCCAAAAAAAAATTTGATTGCAAATTGAGACTGTTGTGCAATTAATTCTAATTTCTTTCATCACTTTCCTCATCGTGCAGTATCGATTATTTATTTGATTTACAGTGCTACAAACAGGTGTTTAACCTTTAACCCCATCTCTAGTACTCGTAGGATTTTCTTCTACATTTGCCTTTAATAGGTGTGAAAACATTTGCGAGCTTGAGGAAATGTAGCAATTGAATAGTGTTTTGTGATTGTAACATTTACGGGCTTGAAAGATCAAAGGCTGAGATGGGTTGGTGTTACGGTTTTGACAACTGCAGGGATTTTCAGCCTGTAACCCCCCAAATCGATTGCTGGTACCTAAAAGACACCAATTAAATAGAAAATTAGTTTACGGGCTACATTACGAGCTCCAGTAAACAACAATTTCTCAATTGAATAAGGCCCTATGTCTGTGTATATATAAGTTAACTACAACTCAAACAGTGATTGTCTCGTAGCAGTAGCAGATTTAGTGATATCATAACTGGTTAAGAAACAACTACTACAATCTTCATCCCACTACTTGAATTTCCAAAACATATCACAACTAGGCAAACTCAAAAAATATAATGAATTACTTTCTATTTTAAGCTCACATATTGATAGCCAGGGGTGTAGGAGCAAACACAGGCAGTAAAAAATCTGGGGGTTGTCCCGCCCCATCCCCCCAGTTCCTACACCCATGTTGATAGCTTCTAGTCTCTTATTCATTGTCTTAAACTTACACCAAGTGGATGCGCTTTCATGATGTGATTTAACAATGGGAACCTAACTAGACCCAAACACACAAAATGGATAGATGGTGATGATCAGTAGATATCAAATTATAATTGATTCATGCCACAGCCAAGAACCAATACATTGACCTTCCATTAAAACACATGCCATAATAAATAAAAATACTTAAGTATACAAAAGAATTTAACCACAGTAGATCATCAAACCCAAGTAACCAATCAAAGCACTCAAAACCAATCACTAGTTATTACACACTATAGTAACATTTTTCACATAAACTCTCTTCTAAAAATTAATCCTTCTCTCGCTAAACATTACAAAATGGGTGTATGTGCTACAATTTAGGAGGTGCTGGACCCCTAAGGAAACTACCTATCTGCTTATGAAAGTCTAATATTGTTTGAAAAGATAAGTTTCAATGAAAAATTAACACCGCTGCACCAAGCTCGCCCCTTTGCTATGGGGTGTGTATATTAAAAAAAAGTAAAATAGAAATGTTTCAGGTATTTACAACTTGAACACTATTGAAACATTATTAAAAATGGTAATAATGCAAAAGGAAAAATACGCCTAAAACGCTCTACTGTGAAAGATTTAATTTCATGCATATACCTTAGTGGTTTGCAATCGGCAAACAAAATAAAATTAATGAAGGCCTAGGAAATGGATATAGGAGCAGTGATCGAGGCTGATTATTGGACAGATATATGAACAAGTATAAAAACAGCAGGAATGCATCTTTAACTGAGACGTCTTTAAAATACCTTCATAGAACGTACTTACTCCACAGACTTAACAAGATGTCAGAAAATCATTCATCAGAATGTTTTCTAGGTTGATGCCTATAGTCTGGGAATGCCAAGTAGTGCAAAGTGTCTGGATAAGAACAAACATAACTTTGTCACAAGTGTTTAATGTACCTGTCACACCGGATCCAAAGCAATGTCTCCGAGGATTGCCACTCTAAAACCTAAACATGTAGCTCCTTGTTGAGTTTATATTCACTTCCACACATTCATACACAGCTACTAGATGGCAGCAAAATGATCTACCCTTTAATCATTCGATTCATAGAATAAAACATACATTAATAATGGAGAAGTTATTGAGTTCCTTGAATGATTTTATAAAAATGAATTTATAAACATAATGCTTTGCTTGCATAATGTAAGGCACTTGATCCTTGCTTAGACATAAATTAGGACATTGAATTACAGTTGAGGAAAGATTGTATAATAAAAATTTCTTAATATTTCTGTTTAGAATTAGAGCATGTTTAAGACTTACCTGATTAATTGATGTATGGATAAAATAGCAATTAATTATATGCTGCTCGCACTGTTTATTTTGTGATTGTTGTTGTTTAGTCATTCGGTTGTGTACAACTCTCTGTGACCCTATGGACCGCAGCACACCAGGTACATCTGTCAGTCACCGCCTTTCTGAGCTTGCTTAAGTTCATGTTTATTGCTTCAATGATCTCAGCTATCCATCTCCACCTCGGTCGTCCCCTTCTTCTTGTGCCTTCAATCTTTCCCAGCATTAGAGTATTTTCTAGGGAATCCTGTCTTCTCATGATATGACCAAAATATTTGAGCTTCAGCCTTATGATCATAGCTTCCAGTGAACAGTTTGTCTTGAGTTCCTGAAGTACTGATTTATTGGATCTTCTCGCAGTCCTAGGTATTCTAAGCATTTTTTGCCAACACCACAATTCAGAGGCATCAATTCTATGGCGCTCATACTTCTTTATGGTCCAGCTCTCACATCCGTATGTTACTACTGGGAATACCATAGTTCTAACTATGCAGACCTTTGCTGATAGTGTAATGTCTTTACTTTTTACTAGCTTGTCCAGACTTGCCATAGCTTTCCTCCCCAGAAGCAAACGTATTTTAGTTTAATGGCTACAGTCTCCATCTGAAAAGATCTTGGATCCCAGGAAAATAAAATCTGTCACTGCCTCCACTTCTTTCCCATCTATTTTCCCGGAAGTGAGATTGACGTTTGCCATGATCTTTGTCTTTTTAACGTTGAGCAGCAGGCCAACTTTTGCACTTTCTTCTTTTTCCTGCATTCATATGTCCTTTAGTTCCTCCTCACTTGCTGTTTCCTGGATAATGTTGCAAACTTCAGTCCAGAGTTCTTCAGGCATTCTATCTTCCATGTCTAGTGCCTTAAATCTATTCTTTACTTCCACTACATATTCACAAGGGATATTGTTTATTTTGTATCTGCTTGATCTGATGATTTCCCCTCTTTTCTTCAGTTTAATTCTGAACTTTGCAATAAGAAGTTCATGGTCTCAGCCGCAGTCAGCTCCAGGTCTTGTTTTTGCTGACTGTGTAGAGCTCCTCCATCTTTGGATGCCAAGTATATAGTCAATCTGATTTTTATATTGTCCATCTTGTGATGTTCATGCATAGTCGTCTCAGTGGCTATTGGAAGAGGGTGTTTGCTATGATCAGAGAATTATCTTGACAGAATTCAACTAAACTCTGACCTCCTTCATTCTGTACTCCAAGGCCAAACTTGCTAGTTGTTCCAGGTCTTTTAATCTTTTCTTGGTGTTATATCTATGATGTGTTGTAGATCTTCATAGAACCGGACAACTTCAGCCTCTTCAGCATCCGTGGTTGGAGCATAGACTTTGATCACTGTGATGTTAAATAGCTTGCCTTGAATTCGAATTTAAATCATTCTGTCATTTATTGGGTTGTAAGCGAGCACAGCTTTGGCCACCCTTTGATTGACTATAAGGGCTACTCCATTTCTTCTGCTGGATTCTTGACCACAGTAGAAGATTTAGTGGTTTTCTGATGTGAAATGTCCCATTCCAGTCCATTTAAGTTCACCAGTCCCCAGGATATCAATGTTTAGCCTTGTCATCTCATGTTTGACCACGTCCAGTTTACCTTGGTTCATAGTTCTAACATTCCAGTTTCCTATGCTGAATTGTTCTTTGCAGCATCAGACTTTCCTTTCCCCTCCAGACAAATCCTCAGCTGGGTGTCCTTTCGGCTTTGGGACAAAGCCTTTGGACCAACCACTTCAGTAGATCTGGTGCTACTAGTACTTGCCCTCTGCTCTTCCTCAGTAATGTGGTAGGCACGTTCTGACCTGTTGTCGATTTTTGGAATACATTTTTGAAATTAATAAATAATAACATAAATTAACGATGAAAAATAAGGTCAAACAGAAATCCACTGGACCTCTGCATTAAAGAGCAGGGTCTAAAATATTAGAAACTGTCAAATATATCAAATAATTAAATACATTCATAGGGAAAGTATCCTACAGAAAATAAATGGAATATAAGAACAAGAAATCATGAATTGAAGGTGGAGGGTGGAAAATGTAGGGGTAATATGCAAAAGTATAACCTGAACAGAAAGGGTAATAGATAAGTGGAAAGCCTTCCAGAGAAGGTGGTTGGGTCAAACATAGTTGAGGAATTTAGTTGTGACTGCAAACTGCATAAGGCTACCCGGAGGATTAATTAATCTAAGCTTTTTTAGGTAGATAAAAATGGGCAGACAAGGTCAGTCTTTTGGTTAATATTCGCTGTCAAATCTATGTTTCTATGTCTTGATTTTCTTTAGCTGCACTTATTATAAGGAAATTCTTGACTTACTTGGTCAGACTATCTCCCTCTATTCTTCATTTCCATCTTTTCAGGAAAACATATCTAAGACTACTTAAAAAAAACATACCCAACGTCTTCACATCAATACCTGCAAGATATCCATTCAGCTGACTAGACTATTGTCCATTTAGCATCTTCCTACTTTTTCACTCTTTTCCTATGGATTGTAAGCTGTAAACTCAATATGTTGCGTTTTAAATGCACTGTTATCATCAATCTTTGCAGTTACCCTTTTTATTATTCTGCTATAAATAAAAAGTAACAATAATATTACATGGTTCGGTATTATGATTCTGCCGTTCTGATTCAGGGGTAGGATCTCCCGCTGTGGCTGACACTTTCCCACAGGGATCACAAACGCTGTATGAATGTAGCTCCAAGAAACTAGAACAGAGGAACAAAACAAAATGAGAGCACACACTGCCTTGGCTGTCTAAAAATGAGGTTGCCCCAGATAGCAGATACTCACTGCAACCATAATATATAATAGTAATGTTAAATTAAACTGCAAATAACGACACTAAAATGGAAAGTTAGGCCCCAGAAAATAAATAAAAATAAGCAAAATGCAGTATGAAAAATCAAAATGATACATTTTATAACTAAGTATATGTAAACATGTCTGTGTTGTGCCTTGTATAACTTATATATACAATTAGATAGCTAATACAGAGTTAAAGGGCCATTTACTTCACTATAAGTGCTCTTTGTGGTGTGAAAGAGCACAAGATTCTATGTTAAAACACTGTTTTTTTTTTAATTGCAATAATAACAGCTAAAAATCTCAGGTCTGTTGACAAACACATTCCTGACTTTTTCATGATTAACAACATAAGCAGCCACGAACGGTGTAGACTTTGTGAGCAGAAGATTTATGTTTTTTCTCTGCATTCAGGAATGCTTCAAGAATCAGTTAACTGACAAGTAACATATTTAGAAGTTTTCAGCAGTCATTTTCCAGCACAGATGAATTTGGGAAGGTTAACTATCTTTTTGCTTTTGCTCTCTGCACACAGCTGTAGGGTGTTGATCTGGGAGAATGTCCGAGTCTTATGTAAACAGACACTTCATTTATGATTTTTTTCTGTAAAAATGGCACCTATTTCAAAAAGTATCTCAACATATTTTTAGGAGTACTTTACAGTGGTGTGTTCCAAGTTGTGCTGAATTTACTTTAAGTAGAGGTGAGGTACAAGTTAACCAAAGTTTTTTCCGTCTCTTAGTATTCAAACATGTGAAATCAAATATTAAAAGGTACTATTGTATGGATTGGTCTTGGTGCTTTTTAGATGATGAAAATCAATACGGACAGGAGGAGTAATGACTGTGGCAAAGTGCCTACACGTTTCACCCATGATAGGGCTTCTTCTGGAGTGCTACTGTAACGTCTCCTTGGTAACACCAACTCTAAAGTCATCACTGTGCAATGCCTCCTCATCTGGCACCACAGTGGGACCCAAGAGCTGCAATTATAATCTGGATGAACTAAAGGATTACTAAAGGACTGAGGTAACTTTGCACTAACAGTTGTTCTAAATATCATATTAGAAGCTTGAAGAGCGTTTTTTGGAGCATAATTTCCTATTTAAAAAACATTAACATTTTAAACAAATGTATTTTCAAAGGGTGTTAATTGAACTTTACTGCAGACCTAAAGGTTTTTGCCTTTAAAGGATCTCTGTGGTCACTTTTTTCTATATTGATCTTTGAATAAATAAACTCGATAACGGGGAAACAAATTTAAAGTAAAAAAAAGTGAACACAACCTTTAATTCTTTCACCTATATAAGCAATTATTATTTACCAAATCTTAAATTTTCTTTACTGGGCTGCATCTTGCACAGGAAATTGTGTCCCTGTAAATTAATAAACTTTACATTAGTTCTGCTGAAAACACTGACAGTTTTAGATGCCACATTTTCATTGTCCAGATGGAAAGCATCCTGTGTTTTCAAAGTCACCTCTCACCACAGAATTTAGATCAGGGAAATTAAAATGGCAGCCTCCACTGCAGCATTGTACCATATACATGGCGATACATTATTTATTTTACATTCTTTAACACGTACATATGTTTTATCAGCAACGGCCTGGCTAGATAAATCAGAAAAACTTGATAGGATGTAGATTGTAAGCTCTTCAGACTAAGGATCTCAGCTCACTTAACTTTGTAATTTGTGTTTACTGAATCTATATAAACACATATGGATATTTCTGATGCTTTATATATGATTGATGATGATGATAATAATAATAATAATAATAATAATGACAATACCAATAATATATTATAAAATTTGAATGTAAGTTCTCATCTATGGTAACTAGCTAGTTTTTCATCAAAAATATAGTAATAAAACACAAGTTTGTGGATGTACAATAGATTCCCAAGGATCATGCCACTCTGTATAATAAGACCAGGACGAATGGAGGAGAGTTTGACCAAATTATACAATATAAAGCTGTAGATTTTTTCCAGTGCTGTCACTATGGGGTTAAATAACATATCTGGGTACCACGGGCTCAGTTGCCCTTTCAATGTCACTTAGATGAGATTTCTTTGGATGAAGCAGTTAAATGAAGCGTGGATATTAAACTCATGACAGAGGTGAGTGGCGTCGCAGAGCCCCTCCAGAGACAGCCAGCATTGAGAGGAAGGGACAAATCACTGAATTAATTAACAATTACTGGCATCTGTGTACTGAGTAACACGAGGGAAATGTATCCAGACCACACAGCGGAACTGCTGTGACGAGCAATGCGATGGCAAGCTGAGCCTCGGGAGAGAACTGGGCAAGATGGGGGCAAGTGCTGCTTGCTCAGACTTTGGCAAAGATATGGTTAAAAAGTCACCCAAATCTCTTGTGCGTTAAAAAAGGCAACGTTTTATAGTTATTGTTTGCATTAAAAATGGTAATATGACTTTAAGACAGTAAAGTAGCAAAAAATGATTTGGAAAGAGAACTTGTTTGCTGCTCTGCCTGACCTGACATGACCTGTTAAACAACCAATATGTTCCCATTTTAACTATATGATGTTTTGGATAACTAAACCTAATCATTTGTAAGCAGATTTTAGAAAGCGAAAAATAAATATAGATTTGAAATATTTACCTATCATATCATATCATATGTATGGGCATAGGACCAGGGGGGGATGAGGGGATTATGAAGTTCCCCATCAGCTTTCATTACCTATACTAGGGATGAGCTAGCTACCATTCCCACTAACTATATATATATATATATATATATATATATATATATATATAACTATTATAGTTATCAGTTAACTAAACGCTTACGATGTTGGTCACACTTTGTAGCCCGTAGGGCAGCAACTGCAAGCCTCGCAAAGCAAGGCGAGCCATTGCGGGTCGTAACCACGAGGGCCGCGGAACTTAGTACCTGGTTCCTGCCATTGGAGGACTCGCAACACCCTATCCCAACCACGTACTTGGATGCGACCCTCCTAGCAGCGACGCACTCCGTCTATTGCTCTGCGGCTCCCGTCCTCTGGCCGTAACTACTTTCTGGACACAGGAGAGGGAGAGAGGGGAGAAAGGAGACAGAGGGGAGGGAGAGGGGGAATAAAGTACAGGAAAGGGGGAAGGAAAGGAGACATGGGGGAAAAGGAGAAACAGGAGAGGGAGAGAGGGGGAAATGAGACACAGGGGAGGGAGATGGGGAGAAGGAGACAAGGGAAGGGAGATGGGGGAAATGGAGAGGGGGAAAGGAGCTATAGGAGAGGGACAGGGGGAGGAGACAAAAGGGAAAGAAAGGGGGGGAAAGGAGACACAGGGGAGGGAGAGGAGGAAAGGGAGAGGGGGAAAAGAGGCACAGGTGAGAGAGGAGGGCAAGGAGACATGGGGGGGAGGAAACACAGGGGAGGGGGGAAGGGCACACAAGGGAGGGAGAAGTGGGGAAAATATTCCCGGGCAATGTGTGGCAAACAGCATTGTCTGCCTTACAATTTGACTCCCTGCATTTTTAACAGGCAAGTAGTTAGTATATATATATATATATAGTAAATAAAAAGAACATCTGTGTTCACATTTGAATGTCTAAAGCAAGTTAAAAAACCTGCTTCCAGCTCATAGTTCCGAGAAAAACAGTTATTGCACTGCATTCTGGGAAGTTGTACTGGCTGGGACACACAAACATGGCCACAAATGCCTCGCTCTTCATTCCGTAACAGTATATATTTGTATATGTATATATATATATATATATATATATATATATATATATATATTTAAATATATACATTCTCGCTTATGCAATTTTCATTGGTAAAAAACGCCCAATATGCCTTAAATTAACTTGCAACCTCACTCACAGGCTCCCTGGCTCTCCCACTATGCTGTGTGTGGTTGTGTAAGTTGTTTTGAGGCATATTTGTTGTGTTTTTGAGGTATTTGCAGTTCTGTGGTTCAGGCGTTAAAGTTGGATTTTTGCGAGCCGTACAGTGCATGTACGGGTTTCGCTCCTAAGCCGTATGGCTCGTAAGGCCGCGTGCCTCAACTGCTCGCCTCGCTTTGCGAGGGTAGTGGTTGTGGCAATATCCCATGGGCCTCGCGATGAGCCCTGCAATGAGGGCCTTCAGCACTCATTGCAGCCTAAGTCCCCGCGATGGCTTGCATGCTTCAACTGCTCGCCTCGTTTTGCGCTCATTGCAGCCTAAGTCCCACGTGCCTCAACCGCTTGCCTCGCTTCACAAGACTCGTAGTGCAATGAGAGCCTTTGGCGCTCATTGCAGCCTAAGTCCCACGTGGTCGACGGCTCACCTCGCTTTGCGAGGGCCGCAAAGCGTGACAAAGCCGCAAACGTGACCAATGTTCTTGGTCCACAGCTATATATGTGATAGCACTATGGTATTCCCAGTAGTAGCATACTGTAGGTATGTGAGAGATGACCATAATGTAGTCTGAGCGCTGGAGAATTGCCATTTTTTAATTGTAGTTTTACAAAAAGCTGCTTAGAATTCACTGGACTGCAAGAAGATTCAGTCAACCAATGCTACAAGACAAGCTGTTCACTGGAAGGTTTGATCATGAGGCAAAAGCTCAAATATTTTTTGGCATATCATGAGAAGACAGGATTCTGTAGAGAAGATTCTGATGCTGGGAGAGATTGAAGGCACACAAAAGAAGGGGGTGGCAGAGGTGGAGATGGAAGTAGTGAACATGAGCTTGAGGGAGCTCAGAGAGGCTGTGGCTAAAAGATGGCTAACAGATGTGCCTGCTTTCTGTGGTTCATGGAGAGATGATCATGACTGAAAGACTAATCAACAATAAATAGAGTTAAAATTGCACTATAGGAGTTCCTTTTTAGTTCCTTTTTAGTCGTCACTGTATCATTATGTGTTATGCTTCGTTTTATTAATGAGTATGAGGTCTGAGCATGCCTGTATTTGTATATAATACGCACTGAGAATTAGGGATCCCACCATGTCTCTAACTCACACACTGCATGATAGGTGTTTGATTACGTTTCCATTTTCCATCAGGTCTCACAGCATGTTATGAACTATGAGCTAGATGAGAAAATTCTCAATTTCAGAAGTAACTACAGAACTTTATTGGACGAAACAGGTTTAGCCAATTATATTATTATTTTGATTATATATTATTATAATATACAATGTTAAATAATAAACCTATAAACTACAATACATAATATATTATAAAGCTGTGCTGCTATGGAATCTACCATTTTGGTTTCTGCAGATCCTGAGATGGGTGGAGGCTTTTAATGGTTTCTACCTGCACAATGGAAATGTGGCATCTAAAACTGGCAGTGCTTTCTGTAGGTATAATGGAAAGCTCATTAGTTTATTGAGAAAATAAGAGATATAGGGCCCGATTTAATTGCTTAATTTGTAAATTTATTCACACTTTAAATTACTCTTAATATTGCTACATATTCTGCAAATATTACTTACTAGCGACTTGCCCGTCAAAAAATGACGGCAATAGAATTGTAAGGCAGGTAATGCTGTTTGCCACAGAAAGTACGTTTTTTGGGTGTGTGAGTACCTTCGCCGCTCATTGCGTGCCTCGCGCTGAGTGCCTTCGGAGCTCATTGCGTGACTCGCAATGAGGGCCTCTCGGTTGGTGTATTTTTGGTTATGAAAGCTCCTTTGGCTCTCATTGTGAGCCTCTCCCCTGGTGTAGTTTTCCTCCTGTAAACCCCCGTTGGCACTTCTTGTGAGGCGCGCGCTGAGCCCATTTGGCGTTTAGTGTGATCCCCCTGGTGTAGTTGCGGTTCTGTAAACACCGTTGGCGCTGCTTATGAGGCGCGCGCTGATCGCCTTTATCGCTTATTGTGATTCTGTAATTTTTGTATTTGTTTTTTTCTGTGTATGTATTTTTTTATATAAATAAATTAATTATTTAAGTTATAAATTAATATACTTTCCCTATTTGTAATTAATATATGCAAGAAGCAATATGCTGAAGAGCTGACAATCTGTTTTGATGTTCCTGCAGCATACAATGTAGATTTGCACTGTTGGTGAGCTGAGGTGTAAGTGTCAGCAATGTCTGCAGTGCGCAGTGTAAATAGGCTGCGTGCGCAAGGAGAAACCGTTTGTTTAGCTGTGTAGCTCTGCATTTTGTAATGGTAATGTTATTAGTTTGCAGTTAGTGTCGTAAAATGGCTGCGATTGTGTATGTGTTACGCAGGTGTGGAGCATTTGCGTGTTTAGGGGTCGTGTAGCCTCATTTTCGTTTTTTCGGCAGCCAATTTTTCTCTCACTGAAAGGATTTTCGAGTGGCGAAAATCTTTAAATTCTATCGAAACTGGCGTGTAACCTCATTCCCAGACGCCCTGGCTGTACCCCCTTGCTGTATGTGTATTTAGTTTTTTATTTTATTTTGTATTTAGTGTGTTTTTCGTGTTTTTCGCTGTGCCTGTTGCGGCCGTTAAGTTCGTATTTTTTGCGGCTCGTATTTTTTTCCCCCTCAGTGGCGGTTTTATTTTGTAAGTGTTACGGGCCGTAATTTTTATAGGCAATTTTTGCAAAGTGCTACGGGTCTCGCACTTTGAATTGTGTTTTTGAGCTGTGTGTTGATGTGTAGTCCAGCGGGTTGTAGGTATGATGCGCTCATCATCACCAGCCTTCGGCGCTCCCTGCATAAGTCCTACAGGGTCGTAGGGATGAGCGCCTATGGCGCTTATCTCCACCAGCGCAGTGAGCGCCTTTGGCACTCCCTGCCTGTCGTATGGGGTTGTAGGGATGAGCGCCTATGGCGCTCATCTCCACCAGTGCAAGGAGCCCGCAATTTTAATTTTGCGTTATCAACGATTTTTGGCAAGCCGGCGGCTAAGAACTATATATTGATTGGCACTAATGAATTCTTATCACATATATAGTTGTGAGCGTACGAGTTGTTGCTAACGCTGCGGGCTCGCGTAGCGAGTCGCAGGCCTCGCGCAGCGAGTCGCGGGCCTCGCGTAGCGAGGGCACTGTGCCAGGTTCTCAGTTGCTGGCATGGAGCGCCGCAGGCGCTCCTTGCCAGCAACTGAGGACCCTCGCGAAGCGAGGGCCTCAGTTGCTGGCTTGAAGCGCCGCAGGCGCTCCATGCCAGCACCTGAGGACCTCGCAAAGCGAGGTCTTCAGTTGCAGCAACTGCGACCGTTGCAAAAAAAAGTTTACGTCGCAACACATTACGACACTCGCAAACAACATACGACACACGTTCACACACATTACGACACTCGCAAACAACATACGACACACGTTCACACACATTACGGCCTCGCAACACTCGGACGCAACTCGCGAACATTACAAAATTACAAACACAATACATACACACAGCACATACATAAAAACCTTACCTACACAAACAGGAAGCACCCAGGACCTCAAAAATGCAACTTACAACTTAATTGCACTCAAAATAAAAGAGTTTAGACACTAAATAGTTTGTTAAGCGACACAAAAAATGGCCGACGAATAAAACGAAAACGAGGCTACACACGCAAACACCATACGAGACACGTTACCACACATTACGACTTCGCAAACATCGGACGCAACACGCCGACATACAAACATTTAAAACTTAACAAAGACACACAACAAACACATAAAAAGCTTACCTACAGCAAGAGGAACCAGCCAGCACCTCAAAAAAACAAGTTACACCTACATTTAAATCAAAATAAACACTTTAGACACTAATACCATCGCTAAGCGAGAGAAAAAATGGCCGACGAACAAAACGAAAACGAGGCTTCAGACGTAACTACACTACACTTACTCGCAATAATGAAACACATACTATGCGGAACTTATCACAATCATATTAAACACCATTTTGAACAGTAATACGCCTAAAATGGCGGATGGAACGCAAATTGTAAGCTGGAACGCAAATAGCGCATGCGTATTGCGTTCTAACGGTCTCACTTTCCAGAACTTTCTACAAGTTTATAAATACTGCCTATTTCACACAAAAAAATACATTTCTCCTCAGGTGATCAACGGAGTGACTTCTGAGATAACTGCTGCTTTTACTTGAGAAGACAATTCTTTACTAATTTACTACTTTACATTGTGCAAATTACAACTGAGAGGTAAGCTATAATATATTACATTTTATTATCAGGACAGGTCAAACAAATACAAACAAAAAAATAGGATTTATGTAGTCATCATGTATGTCACATTTATGAGTATAGGCTCAAAAAAAAAATACGCTTCATTTAACAAAACAACAAAAAAACATAATTTAATATTAAACAGAGCTTTATGTATAGTGACGACACGCACATATATGTCTATAATGTATAGTCACATGTGACACGCACATATATGTCTATAATGTATAGTGATATGTGACACGCACATTTCTGTGTATTGCCCCTTCATAGTGACATGTGACACGCACGTATATGTGTATAATGTATAGTGACATGTGACACGCACATATATGTCTATAATGTATAGTGACATCTGACACGCACATTTCTGTGTATTGCCCCTTCATAGTGACATCTGACACCGACATATATGTCTATAATGTATAGTGACATGTGACACGGACATATATGTGTATTGCCAATGCAACAAAATTAGCTTACAACAAAATCAGTAAACAACTACATTTAAATGACATTATATCTCATGTATACTGATATGTCACACGCACATATATGTGTATCATCTATAGTTACATCTCACACACACACATTTATGTGTGTGGTGGAAAAAAAAAATATAAGGTTAATTTAACCATTTAAATTTGACTCATGTATACTGATATGTCACACGTACACAAAATAATTACATTAAACTATGTAATGTGCTTCATGTATGTGACATATGTGTGTAGCCACCAACAAAAAATAAGGTTAATTGAATTAATTTACTGCAATTCAATAGATCATATAAAGCTGAATCTTTCTATTTCTTTTAATATTCAAACAGACTCTGCATCAACAGCGTCTCTCAACAATTTGCACCGTGCACTGTGAAGCACAATCCCTTTTAAAGAACACCAACAAATTTGAAGAGGTAAGATACAACAAGACATTACATGCTCAAAAGGCCATGCTTTGCTAGATGACAAATTATAAATATACAAATAACTATTTCACTTTCTTTTTCAAACAGACACTACAAGAAGACCGGCGCATTAAGATTGGCAGGAGGGGACCGTCTGTCATTCAAAACTTCTATCAAGGTAATTATTAAGTATAAACAAGAAATAACCATGAGCCTTATTCAATTGCAACTTTCTCAATTGAATAGGGCTCTATATAAGCACATAACATTTTTTTTATACAGAACTTTTTAGTTACTGAATTTCTAACCACAATCAAGGTTTTCAATAACTAAAAACTTTGCTCAATAAATATGTTATGTGATTATATAGAGCCCTCTTCAATTGGCAAAATTGCAATTCAATGAGGACCTATATGTCTTTAATGGCCAAGGGCCTCACTCAAATGTAATTTGCCCATTTCAATAGCGCTCTATATAAGCACAGAGCATATTTTTTAAAGGAACTTTTTATTTAGTGAACAAGTTGCTTTTGGATACAAGTTCACTAAATACAAAATTCGGTAAAAAAAATATGCTCTGTGCTGATATTGAGCTCTATTCCATTGGCCAAAACACAATTGAATGAGGAGCTCACAATATAACAAATGCAGTAACCAAAGGCCCTCATTCAATTGCTATTTTGGACAATTAAATATGGCTATAAATAAGAACTTTTAGGCCCTTACTCTATTTTAACAAATATATGTGATGTGCTTATTTACAACCCTATTCAAATTTCTACATTGCAATTCAATTACGGCCTTAGAGTACTATTACATTGTAAAAAATGCAATTGAATGAGGGCCAAACTATGCAACATATGATACACACAAAGGCCCTCATTCAATTGCAATTTGCCCAATTGAATAGGGCTCTAAATAAGAACATAACAATTTCTTAAAACTAAGGTTTTAGTTAATAAAAAAATATCAAAAAAACAGTTTTTCAATGACTACAAAATTATTTTAAATAATATGCTATGGGCCTCATTCAATTGCAATTTTGCCAATTGAATAGTGCTCTAAATAAGCACAAAGCATTATTTTTTTAAAGAAGTTTTTAGTTAGTCAAAACCTTGCTTTTGGATAGATGTTTACTAACTAAAAACTTCTTTAAAAAAATATGTTATGTGCTTATTTAGAGCCCAATTCAATTGGCCAAACTGCAATTGAATGAGGGCCTATGTGCTTATTTAGGCCACGATTCAATTAGCCAAATCGCAATTCAATGACACACAAACTGCTACACACAAAACAGAATTTCTTATTAAATGTTTAACAACCTATAAGCCTTACAAAGAAGCAAAAATAAGAATAACAAAAGTGTTGTGCACCTAATAGCATTGTATAAAAAAGCACACAAACTCATAGCAAACTATATTAACATTCTTCTTTAATGTTTAACAACCTATAACCTGTACAATCAAGAAGAAATAAGTTTTGCACAAGTGATGCGCACCAAACAGGATTGTCAAAAACTAACACAAACACATAGCAAACTACCTTAATTATATTATTTCATGTTTCAATAACTATAACCATCCCAATAAAGGTTAAATAACTATACCACAAGTCGTGTGCACAACACAGGATTGTACAAAAAATAACATAAACACATCTTATTTAATATATCACAACCCACAAGCCTTACTAAGAACCTTCAATAAGAATAACAAAAGTTGTCGGATTGTACAGAAAGTAAAAAAAAACAAAGATAGAAAAAAATAACCATAACTCATACAATACAGTCAAATTAATACATTTTTAATTTATTTAACAGACATTTCACTCAAACAACATTTTCTATTTTACATTACAACAGATACTGCGTGAAGACAATCGCACGAGGACTTTTTCCACAGGACCGGACCATCGGACGAGGACTCGGACCAGACCAGCAGACGAGGAATTTCAACACAGGACCAGACCAGCAGACGAGGAATTTCAACACAGGACCAGACCATCGGACGAGGACTTTCACCAACGGACCACAACATCGGACGAGGGATATCGCCACAGGACCACAATATCGCACGGGGGCTATCGCCACAGGACAACACCATCGGACGAGGACTTCCAACAGAGGACCACACCATTGGACAACGATTTTGAAACGAGGACCAACAAACATTCGGATTTAAATCACACTTCAACCAAGGTAAACTATAATAAGTACTAAAGTATAAAACTAAAGAAACTGCTTTCAGTTGCATCCGTGTCAACAGAAAAATAAAATAATTAATTTACTATCTCCCTTATTTTATTTAAATTGCTACTATGCAATACATAGCTCAATAACCACATCACTTTTTTTTTCAGCAAAGAAGTTTTGCAGTGGTAAATATCTATCCACAAACAAAGTTTTTAATAAATAAAACCATTATTTTAAATAAATATGTTACATGCTTATTTACAGCAGTATTCCATTGGCCAAATTCTGAGCCACTGAAGACAGGAATTATAAATTTAACTAAATATCAATGATACATTCATGATTTGTCTTTTATTTCACCAATTGTGCACAATAATCTTTAACAGGAATTACAAATTTAAATATACACAATTACATTTATTTGTTTCCGTTTACAGATTAATATGGCTGATAACGAGACCAAAGAAGAGAAGAAAAGACGTCAAACTAGAGAAAGACAAGAGAGATGGGCCGCCCAGCAGACACCGGAGGAGAAAGAAATTCGAAGAGAAAAAGAACGCAAAAGACTTGCAAATAAAAGAATATCAGCTGCAAAAATGAAAGATACAACCAAAAAAAATAAAAAAATAATAAAGCATTTACAAACTGTTCCTAAAACATCAGATGACATTTTACAACATACCAGTCAAGACAGACCAAAAAAAACAACTACAAAAAAAAAGCATTTACAAACTCTTACTAAAAACTTACAGGAAATTTCAACCAAACAAGTCCAACATATACCAAGAAAATCTACGAAAAAAACTAAACATTTAGAACCTGTTGTTGAAACATTTCATGACTTTTCATCTGATGAATATCAAAGTCAACATCCAATATGCGTTGCAAATTGTCCTTTACTGAAGTCTTTAGCAGTAGAGGTTCATAGTTGTGGGGACATGACTACTCAATGTCAATTTTGTGAGGCTTATTATTTTAAACAGGAGAGACCCCGAGATGGACAATTTATTAGTTGTTGTCAAAAAGGAAAGTTCAAACTTCCACAAAAAAAAAAATTTCCAACCTATTTACTAAATATTATGACTGAACCTACTTTTCCAAATTACAACAATTTTAAGACAAACATAAGATCCTACAATAGTGCCATATCATTTGCATCTATGGGGGCAACATTGGCTGCTAATGTACCAGGACATGGTCCTTACTGTTTTAAAGTCCAAGGACAAATTTATCATCGGACTTCACATTTACATCCAGAGGAAGGAGAGCAAAGAAAATTCGCTCAACTATATGTCCTAGATACAATGGAAGCTGTTGACCAACGTATGCAGATGGAAGAAAATAAAAAATGCTTACCCAGTGTTTTTATTGAGCTAAATAACATTATGGACAACAATCCCTACAGTAAAGCTTACAAAAAATTGGCAGAAGTAGAAAATGAACAACTACTTCATGCACAAAGACATCAATTACCCATGCCAAAGGTTAATATGGTGCTTAAAAGAGACAGACATACTGATAAACGTCGTTATAACTTGCCAACATCAAATGAGGTTGCAATGGTCTTTCACAATGATGAAGGAGAACCACCATTTCAAAGAGACATTAGAGTATATCCCAGAAATGAGGACCAACCATTTATTAATATTAATATCTTAAGTCCAAATTTAGATCCAATGACATATCCCATCTTTTTCCCACACGGAGAAGCAGGTTGGCAACCAAAATTAACCCTTCCCAGTTACCCAAATGCTAAAGCCAGAATCCGAAATAATGTTTCTATGCTTGAATTTAAAGTTGCTCAAATTGCCATTAGAGATGAATTTAATCCAATTTTATGTGGTGGCAAACTAACACAACAATGGATTATTGATTCATATTTGCAAGTTGAGGCAAATAATTTAAACTTTATAAAATATCAACAAGATAAACTACGTGTAGAACAATATTGTGGACTCATGGACTATGTTGCTGACGTGGCTACAAGCAGAGACATGACAGCTGGCAAAGCCATCATTTTACCATCTTCCTTTCAAGGATCTCCTCGAAATATGAGAGAAAGATACAATGATGCTATGGCTATTGTGACAAAATTTGGAAAACCAGATTTATTTGTGACATTTACATGTAATCCACAATGGCCAGAAATTAATCAAAATCTACTTCTTGGACAAAGTGCTTCAGATCGACCAGATTTAGTAGCCAGAGTTTTTAAGATAAAATTAAATGAATTAATACGTGACTTTACTATAAATCAGTTATTTGGCAAATGTCTTGCTTATGTATATACCATTGAATTTCAAAAAAGAGGCCTTCCACATGCACATCTTCTCATAATACTTCAAGAGAAAGATAAATTAGATACTTCGGACAAAGTGGATGCAGTCATACTTGCTGAACTACCGGATCCAGAACTATATGGTAGACTATATGAGATTGTTACTCATCGCATGATTCATGGACCCTGTGGAGACCTTAATCCACAATCACCATGTATGGAAAATAATCAATGTTCAAAAGATTTTCCAAAAGATTATAGAGACAAAACATATGCAAATTGTGATGGATATCCACTTTATAAAAGAAGAGAAGGAGATAGTGCCATTATTCGTGGAAAAAAAGTGGACAATAGATATGTAGTACCCTACAATCCACATTTACTCATGAAGTACAACACCCACATCAACGTAGAAGCCTGCACTTCCATCAAATCCATTAAATATGTCTACAAATATATTTACAAAGGTTACGATGCAGCTACTGTAGTCGTCAAAAGTGCAGACAACCCTGAAAGTAGTGAGTTAGTACATGATGAACTTGCATCTCATGTAGATGCTCGCTATGTCAGTGCGCCAGAAGCTATGTGGCGGCTTTTAAAATTTGAAATGCATGATAGATCACATGCAGTATATAGGTTAGCAGTACATTTGCCACAACGACATTTAGTCTATTTCCATTCTGGAAATGAAATGAATGCATTGGCCCAAAGTGAAGATCGTCACACTACACTAACTGCATGGTTTGCATTAAATTCCACTGATGCTCAAGCAACACAATACTTATATATTGAAATTCCATATCACTATGTTTTTGTGAATGGATTATGGAGAGCAAGAAAAACCAGAGGCAATAAAATAATTCCACGAATTTACACAGTCAGTCCAAGAGATGTTGAACGATTTTGCTTACGGATATTACTTTTAAATGTTCCAGGAGCACAAAGTTTTGAACAATTAAGAACTGTTAATGACATTGTATATGAATCCTTCCATTTAGCTGCAAGAAATAGAAACTTACTCGCTGATGATACAGAGTGGGAAAGATGTTTAGAAGAAGCAGCACAATGTCAAATGCCACGACAGATGAGAGAACAATTTGCTTTTATTTGTATCTTCTCAAATGCTCCAAATGCATTAGCTTTGTGGGAGACTTTTAAAAGTAATATGGCGGAAGACTTTATGCGACGATACAATGAACCCATTGCACACTTAAAAGCCTTAATGGAAATTCAAGAAGTCTTTTTAACTCATGGATTAAGTTGTGCAAGTTTTAATTTGCCTGATCCAGGTCTAATAGATGACATTAACTTTGAAGACTATGACATTCAACTACAAGCAGAAAGAACACAAGAAAGACTTGCAACTTTAAATACACTACAATTGCAAGCATTTCATGCCATTAAAAATGCTATAGATGATGACATGGTGACAGAGCGTTATTTCTATCTTGATGGACCTGGCGGATCAGGGAAAACATATTTGTACAATTTATTAATGAGTTCAGTACGAGCACAAGGACAAATAGCCATGGCGTTTGCCACTACTGGAATTGCTGCACTTTTATTAGAAGGTGGAAGAACTGTTCATAGTGGATTCAAACTGCCAGTGCCTATTTTGGAAAATTCAGTGTCAGATATTCGCATGACATCCTTACAAGCAAAGAAATTGAAGAAATGTAAATTAATTATAATAGATGAGGCCACAATGATGTCATGCTATGCCCTCCAATGTATTGACCGTTTGCTTCGTGAAGTCATGGATAATATTTTTCCATTTGGTGGAAAGGTAATTTTGTTGGGTGGCGATTTTAGACAAACAGTACCTGTCGTTGTACATGGAAATCGAACAGACATTATTGAAACATGTATAAAGTCAAGTACAGTATGGAAACATTTTACCCATCTTCAACTGCAACAAAATATGAGATCAGAAGGCCAAACTGATTTCAATGATTGGCTTATTAAAATTGGAGAAGGAAGAACAGAAAAAATACTACATTTACCTGACGACACTGTAGAGATACCACCTCATATGATTTGTCAACAAGATATTATATCGGCTATATTTGAAGGGAGCATAAATAACGAAGAATATTCTGAGCTTGCCAACCAAGTCATACTGACGTGTAAAAATAAAGATGCATTAATACTCAATAATGAAATCTTAAAAAAAATTTATGCACCACAAAGAAATTATCACAGTGCTGATTCTGTACTTGCTGATGACAATGAAAGTCAGGCAAACTTTTCAACTGAATTCATTAACTCTTTAACTCCTTCTGGAATGCCACCACATATTTTGCAGCTAAAGAAAGGTGCAATTATCATGTTACTGCGAAATATGAACCCAAAAAAAGGCCTATGCAATGGCACAAGATTAATTGTTCAACAATTAAAGGACCATTTTATAGATGCTGAAATTTTAACTGGGACCCATAAAGGAGAGAGAGTTTTCATACCAAGAATAGATTTAGCACCAAGTGAAAGTAGTCTCCCTTTTATACTTCAAAGAAGACAATTTCCCATTATTATGGCATTTGCCATGACCATTAATAAATCACAAGGTCAAACTTTCAAATCTGTGGGTATTTACTTGGAAGAACCAGTTTTTGCACATGGTCAATTGTATGTTGCGTTGTCACGGTGCAAAAATCCACAGGCTATTAAAGTTTACATTGAAAACAATGAAAGTCAAGGTGATTTATTAGAAGATGGACGTATTTTTACTAAAAACATTGTCTACTATGAAGTACTATAACTTTGCAGGATACAAATTAAAGATGCCAACATTTTTTAAAAGCATTCCAAAATACATAACAATTGGTTGTTTAATTCAGTCATAATTAATGAAAGTACTGTTTATGAATGATTCGCCTCACAAAATACTTGCCTTGTATTTTTAGTAAAAATTATGTTAAAATGTTAAGTCACTATGTTAATGTTTCTAATGTTACAAGTTTAAAATATATATTTTAAAGTTATTTCGTTCAACAGATTACAAAGTGGATGTTAAGAGGTCAAGCACCTTTTAAGTCACAATGTAAATATTGTCTGTTATCTTAAGATTACTAACTACATTAATGTTTATCGCCAGGTTATGTGCTCAGTAATGAATTACTTTAATTACGTACGTTTTAAGCAGAGTTTTACTGTATGCCTTCCTATACATTCAATGTATATTCAAGTTAACAATTATTGTGATAGAAATTGCATGTTAATACTGAATAATTTAAAGGTCAATTGTTTTTACATTCAAATGTTAATACTTTTAATAAAAAATTAGGTTACAAAATGTATTCACTATGTTCCTCTTTATAATGTTCAAAATTATACAAATGTTTTGTCAACTTCTAAACTTACATACAAAATAAAGTTAAAGTTTCTAAATATATACTTTGAAGGTTATTGCTTACATATATTTTAAACTTCATGTTAAAATTTCACAACGTTTCAAGAAGGCTTTTTACTTTTTGCTTTCCTATTCATTCAATGTATATTAAAGTTAACAATTCTTCAGATACAAATTACATTTTAAAAAACCATTACATCAACATTTTACAAAAATACACGTTCATATTAAAATACTTACAAGTGTCAAAAATATATGTTAATAACTAAACAACTTCACAAACATATACATCACATTGACGTCATTTTTTGACGGGCAAGTCGCTAGTGTTAATATAATGCATATAAACACTTATAAAAAAAAACACACAAAGCCAAATTTATGAGTTCAAGGCATTTACAAGTAGCCAAATTCTTCTAAAAACGTCAAATAAAACCCTACAGTAAACCAATAATTGCATAAAAATCTAAAGGTGTTTTTTTTTATTTTGCTTTCTAAAATCATTTGTCCATTATTAAGCTAGTTATTTAAAATTCTATATAGAAACATGTTGACCAGTGTGGTCATTTAAGGAGACTCATACCCCCTTATAACAGTAAAACAAGTACATGTGTAATATCTAGAAGTATTTACTATATTACATGGATGTGTTACGATGTACTCTTCAACATGAGATAAGTAAAACCTTTCTTATTTCATTTTCATTCAGATATACTAATAGCTTTAAGAAGATCCAGTCAATCAATACTACAGGAAATCAAGCCAAAATGACCACTGGAAAGTTTGAGGCTGAAGATCAAATATTGTGTCCATATCATGAGATGACAGCATTCCCTAGAGAAGACTCTGATGCGGAGAAGATTAAAGGCAGGGATAGATGAGGTCACTGAAACAATTAACATGAGCTTGATGGAGCTCAGAGGGGCAGTGTCTGTCATATGTGTCTGGGTGCTGTGGTACACAGGGTCATGGAGAGTTGGACATGACTGAATGACTAAACAACAAAAACTAGGAAAAGTATTTTCCAGCTCAGAGATTATGCACTGTGATAATGTTTTGTTGCATTATTTGTTAATAACCTATATCTAAAGTCCCATTTAGTAGTTATTTGCAGCCTTATTAATTTGCGATTTGGCCACTTGAATAGGGCTGTATTTAAGCATAAAACATATTTTTTTTACAGAAGTTTTTAGTTAGTGAAGACCTTGCTTTTGGTTAGAAGTTCACTAACTAAAAACTTCTGTAAAAAAAATATGCTCTGTGCTTATATAGAGCCCTATTCAATTGTCTGAATCACAATTTAATAAGGCTGTTAGATTCTCCCTTAAAAAGGTAAGGGTTTATTTGAAAACTTTGTTTCCATCAATTCATTAAGGGCCTCATTCAATTCCAATCTGGCCAATTGAATAGTGCTCTAAATAAGCACATAGCATATTTGTTTTAAATATTTTTTTAGTTAGGAAAGATCTTGCTTTTGGATAGATGTTTACTGACTAAAAACGTCTTTAACAAAATATGTTATGTGCTTATTTAGAGCCCTATTCAATTGGCCAAATTCCAATTGAATAAGGGCCTTAGTATTTTGGCATTCTGTATTTGTCAGAAGAACTAGAAATCTGGAAGAAGCAGATTGTTTTGCTTTTTTGGTACGAAACCTTGTGGGTATACGGTCGCATGATAGGCCATTGGTCTTAGCTTAGATGTTTTTTTGTGCTGTCTGACTCTGACGTTGCGACTGATTTCTTTTACTACTTATGGGTCCTCATTCAATTTGAAATTTGTCAATTGAATAGGGCTCTATATAAGCACATCACATAATATTTTTGACCAAAGTTTTTAGTTAGTGAAAACCTTGGTTTGGGATAGAGGTTCAGTAACTAAAAAGTTTGTTTACATTTTTTTCTATGTGCTTATATAGAATCCTATTCAATTGGGCAACTCGCAATTGAATGAGGCTCTAGGAATTTATTAACTACCTAGGCCCTCATTCTATTGAGATTTGGCCAATTGAATAGTGCTGTAAATAAGCACATAACATATTTTTTTTAAATAAGTTTTTAGTTAGTGAAAATCTTGCTTTTGGATAGATGTTTACTAACTAAAAACTTCTTTAAAAAAATATGTTATGTGCTTATTTAGACCCCTATTCAATTGGCCAAATTGCAATTGAATGAGGGCCTTAGCATATTCATATTTTTCCTTATGAAACTTACTAAATATCAGCTGATAGGCAAATTGTAGTTCAGGATAAGACATTTTTGGACAAACTCTCTTACTATTTTGTATATTTTGTGAAGAATGATTATGCTTACTGAGCGTAAACTACTCGGAAAATTAAAAAGACGAGGACTGCTGTGTGATTTATAAGGCAAGAACTTAGAACATTATGTGAGATTACGAGTCATCAAACTAATTACACCTTGGATGTGGCTCTAAGGTGGTATACCCTCTGGCTGTTAGGTGAAGCAGTGCTTCTGATGAATGTCCTTATGGATTTAACTCTCACAGTGCCAAGCACGCTAAATGAATGTGGCTGGCTGATGGGGCTCTTAGGGACAGCTACTTTATTAGCTGATAACTTCCACTGTTGTTAAAGGGACACCATCAGACTTGTTGGTGTTATAGCAGGGGATGTAATGGAGGTTTGCTACTAATCCACCTCACAGGAATCACAGCACCCATATCTCAGCTTTGTGGGGGTAACAGATGAGAAGCAGCGTCAGGATCTGGTACACAAATATCAGCTTTCTGCACTTGGTTGACACGAGAAGATAATTTCCTGTCTGGCAATCTTATTCTTATCTAACTCAAGACTCTGTGGGCCTCATTCTATTATCGGCCGCAGCCGTTGCGGGGCCGCAAGGACCGGCCGCAAGCTATTCGGCTATTCTATTCCCTTACGGCCGGAGGCTCCGGCAGGCTTGCGGCCGGTGCCTTGCTATCTCTTGCGGCCGCTCGCGCCAGAGGAAAGCCTTTGATCTGAAACGGCCGCAAAAGTTTTGCAATTCAATTGCTCCGGGAAACCTCTCTGCAAGGCTAAAAACGAGCCGCAGTTACTTGCAGGAAAAAGGTCCCGCTAGCACCAATTAAGCACATAAAATAGCTCAAATAAAGCCATCCTGCACTTTGAGAAGACTATAAAGGGATTTTAGGTGTTAGAAAAAATAGCACATAATTATCCTGTACTCAAATCCGTAAAATATTTAATTTTTAATATCCGTAAAATATCCATGTAAAAAGTCCAGAGTGCTTGGAGCACCTCAGACACACCCACGCCGCAGCCGGAAAAAAAACAGTTAATTTGAACTCGGGTTTGGGCAGATGTGCAAGCTTGAGAGTGGGTTCCTTTTAATCCTCATGTCCCCCAATATGATCCCTAGCATTTACAGAGCTGTACAGTGCAGGCTTGAATTTATTTTTCAGTTTTTATATTTCACAGATTACGGCCGGTTTCAAGATATGCGCCTGGCCGTAAGAGGAGATCCTTGCGGGGCCGTATAATAGAATCGCGAGTTAACTGAACCCCCGCAAGGAATCGCAGCCTTACGGCCGATTTACGGCCGCTAATAGAATGAGGCCCTGTATATTTTGCGTTTCTTGTTCGCGCTGTTAAGTCATTTTTCAACTCTCTGTGACCTCATACTGATCCACTTAGTATTCATGGCAGAGATACTGGATTGGGTAGCTAGCTCCTTCTCCACAGCGTACAGCTACTGGTATTCCTAGGTGGTCTCCCATCCAAGTACTGGCCAGGAACAACCCAGCTCGGATTCAGGTTGGTGTGACCTCTTCGTTCCCTGACTTGGAATCAAACCCAGGTCGCAGTGATGAATGCACCGAATCCTAACCACTGACCCACCAGGGAACCCATATTTTCTGTACATTGACAAAATATTCTTCAAACTCACATCTGGTAACCACAATAAAATTGCACCCAGTATTACAATCTCTGAAATACACTGAAAAATACCCAACATTTAAAAATACCCATTACACTGACTGACTCTTAAAGGGGTAGTACCTAACAACATATTAATACATTTTTAAGGATTTAAACAAAACAAAAATCCCTCAGTGCAAAATAACAATGTTTTAAAAAAGAAACATCACATATTATTAGTCCAGCGTGTTAAATACAGCCTATTACAGTCCAGGCCCTTTAAAGGAGGTGGAGAGTGACCGCTATGTGATCCTAAGGCAGTCACAATCACTTTCCCCCTTCTGGGGTTGTCCATGTAGACGGTGACCTCCACTGGTCAATGCGAAAGGGACAAACATGGAGGCTCATAGGTCTTTCTATCTGGACAGTCCATACACATTCTTATGAACTCTTCCTTGTCTGTACTTAATGGTAAAGGAGTATGCCTAGATGATTACATATATATATACCCAGAAACTAAAGCTATTGGGTATAGATGTACCTAATTAACTCTAGGAAGCACTTTTTGGTCCTCATTCAATTGCAGCTTGGCCAATTGAATAGGGGTCTAAATAAGCACATAACATATTTTTTTTAAAGAAGTTTTTAGTTAGTAAATATCTATCCAAAAGCAAGATTTTCACTAACTAAAAACTTCTTTAAAAAAAATATGCTATGTGCTTATTTAGAGCCCTATTCAATTGGCCAAATTGCAATTGAATGAGGCCCTTTGTGTTTAACCATAACATTTTGTGGGGTCTTTCATAGGCACAAAAGCATATGAACCCTTCTAAATCTGCTGTCCATGTAAATAAGCAGATAATGGGATTTTTATATTTACTGTTATGTAAAAGTATTTTAATATGCCTAATTTGTGTGCTGAAAATTAGAAATCCATATGGGCAATTTAAATATAGTTTAGAAAAGGATTTTAGTATTCAGTAGTAGAATAAGACGTTACGAATCTGTCCTGTTGTGTATGCGCATGAAATTGCCAGCACTGACAGCTGCAGTGCCAGCAAGTAGCCGCTAGATGGTGCCGACAGGTTTTAAGGAAGGCCTAGAATTATTCCCCCCTCCGATGTGGCGCAACAGGCCGGGCCTGAATCGACAGCAAGGCCATCGCTATGTTCTGCGCAGGTACTCTGCCCTCAAGGGCCTCAGGTGCGCCTCTCATAGCTCAAGGCCTCTTCTGTCGGCACACCTTATATGCAATGTGCAGCAGTATTCCCGAAAACCAGCAGCACCATCTAGCAGTTGGCGGCGGCACTGCTGCTGCCAATCATTTGTGTAGGGGAAGAGGGAAAGGCCCGACCTAACAACTATTTTTGAATGCCATAGTTCCTGTTCTTTCAGACAATGTATTACTTTGCAGGTTTATTTTGATGTTTTGGAATTACTTTCTCTGGTTACGCATAATGTGTAAATTTATGTTCATCAAGCAGAAGAAAGCAATCTGTGCTTTTGTCAATTTCTGGCCTATATTTGTCATAAATATATGTGAATCTATACATACACAGTATCAACAATCCCATGAGATTCCAGATTTTCATAATTAATATCATTTTTAAGATATGATTTAATTTTGATTGATTTTAATTGTATTTAATTTTATTTTTTAGCTGCTTTATTAAATTATATCTTTTATAGCTACAATACACATACCCAGGGCCAGATCCACCTTTTTGGAGCCCCTAGGCAGTGAAGTGGAGGAGCCCCTGTGAGTGAGTACACAAGGTAGGCACGGACCCATTTTTGCATTTTCTGTGAATGTAAGTTCCCTTTCCTGTAAGTCCCTTCTTGTTGTAGGTTGTTACCCCTAGTAGCCCGTCTATGAACTGCAGCATTTCATTTTTTTAAGCCAGGAACCATTTTTTTTAAGTGGCGCCCCTCACAGGAAAGCGTCCTTAGTCAGCTGCCTACTTGGCCTAATGGGTAAACTGTATAAGTGTTCTCACAGTATATCTAAACAGATGAAGCACAAAATGCTGAAAATAGGTTTGGTCTCCTGGGTCAGGAAATTAGCCTCAACTTCTGGCACTGAAAGGGCTAAAGAGAAAGGATGTAAAGGGGGAGATATCTTTGGTTAACTCTGACTCATGATGGTGCTTCACAGCACGGTTATATTTCAGGAAATCAGGAGGGTCTGCTTATTCTGCATTTATTCTAGTTCATATTGAGGATTAAACAACTTTGTTTCATTATTATATTACTAGCGACTTGCCCATCAAAAATTATGGGGAAATAAAATTTGAAGGCATGGGAATGCTGTTTGAGACATAATTGAAACTGTTTTGTACTGTGAGGACCTTCGCACTCATCGCATGCCTCGCAATGATCGCCTTCGGCGCTCATTGCGAGCCTCAGGAGTGTTAGTGCCCTGCTTATAAAGTGTAATGAATGTTCCAGGTGTGCATTCTAAATAGGCTGCGTGCGCGAGGGAAAGCCGTTGGTTTATTGTGTAAAGCGTCATTGTACAGTCGTAATGTTATTAATGTGTTACGCGTCTCTTGAGCATTTTCCGGCTTTTCTAATAGTGTATGTTGTAGGTCGTAGTGTGATGTATAAAGTGCTACGCAGTTTGCAGTTTTTTGCCCGGTCCTGGGTCATGTAACCTCGTTTTAATTTTATTTGGCAGACATTTTTTCCGTCGCTTAGGCGATTTTCGAGTGGCGAAAGTGAGATAAATTCGCATTCCACCTCACTCACAGAGATCCTGGCTGTTGCCCCATGCTGTCTGTGATGTTTTGGGATTTTTTTTGGGTGTATTTAGTGTGTTTTTCGGGTTTTTGGTTCGGCTGCAAATCTCGTAAATTTTTGCGTCTCGTAAAAAATGTTTTCTAAGTCCTGCGTCTCGTATTTTTTTTTTTCTAAGTCCAGCGTCTCGTATTTTTTTTTTCTAAGTCCAGCGTCTCGGATTTATTTTTTCTAAGTCCTGCTAAGTGCTCTGAGTTTAGGTGCTCATTGCCTAAGTGCCTTCGAGTTTAACGGCTCGCCTTGCTATGCAAGGCTCGCCGGAGGAGAGCACCTGCGGCGCTCATCGCTAAGTCGTATGCACCATGGAAACGACGTCTCGTAGTTAGACAATTATAATATGCGATAGTGTCCCTTTTGTGTAGTTTGATTTTGTGTATATACCTATTACATATCTCCAAATTGTCATTATTTTGTATGGTAAAAATCTCCCTACCATCTTTAACCCACTAAATGTTCTTCTTTCAAGGAAAGACCCAAATTTTAAGGCAATACCCTATATTCCATAAGTTTACATATTGTATAGAATGCTGGTAAGACCAATTTTTCAGGAATGTAAGTGTTCCTCATTGGCCAATTGACATGTTTGAAGGCTACTAATGTGTTTTAGTTACTCATGAATATATATCCAGTTGATATTCAAAAGGACAAAGGGAAGAAAGGAGACAGGATTGAACCCATTCCAACAAGTTCAAGTGGGTTTGTTTTAATCCATCTATACACAAATACTTTTATTACCTAGTGCATTTGTTACATGTCCTTCTGTGCTCTCGGTGTACACCTCTGTGAGTTTCACATGACTTGAACTCTTTGCAATCATGCATTTAATTCCATCCCCAGGGTAAAGACAGAGCAAAATACAAACCATATGCACCTGAGCTGACAAATTAGCGCATCCATCTGTTTTGTGTTGGAGTTCTGCTGCCATGACGTAATTATTCATGGCTATCTGTGCCATAGGAACAACGATCAGTGCTCTAAGTGTTACCGATGATGAGAGTGTGCATCTAAGAATATAGTCTAAGACCAGTTTCTACATCTCCACTGCACCTTACTTTATTTTATTATATTTTTTCACAAAGATTTTAATTGTTTTTCCAGTATTATACTTGTTCTGATTTGAAAGAAAAGCATCAAACATTAACATGGCGGCAAAGAGGCTAAGATGCAGTTAAGGTAATAATTATGTTTTTCTTTATCATACTGTTTCCCATAAAAATCATTTATTGTGTACATTATACTAGGAAAGTGCTGTGAAAATAAATATTATCAACATTTTTTAATTAAACCAATCCTTTAGATTGTAAGTTTGTGAGTTTTCAATCTTCCAAGGAGCTTTGGGGTAAGCGCTATGGACACTGGATTTGAAGCTTAAACACAGGGCCCACCATTGTTTGCAATGTGTTAATATTGCTATTGTTTTTGCCTTGAACGTCACCCATGTTTGGCGCTACGGAATATGTTGGCGCGTTACAAACAATAATTATTATTATTTATGTCTATTATTATTTTCTTTAAATAATAAGAAATGTGTAATGCTGCAGGGGATTCTGTGTTATACATTTTTGACCTGACTAGATTTATACATGAGGGAAAAAACAAAAGTTGCTTATTTTCCGGCATTCATTTGAAACAAATCAATGATCCAGCTCCAACCTCCCGCTCACTGCAGGTTATTGAACACAACATCTGCACCCAATGGTTATTTATTTCAAATACTAGTTCTTAAAAAGGAACTTTATAAATATGGGACTGCGGTGGTGAGGAGCATTAGAAAGATGAAATTATCCCCCGCAAAACATGAAATGCAAGTACAGTCATTGGGTGAATGAGAAGATATGGGGTGTACTATACATTTATGGGATTAGCAGAACTTGTATAGAAGTGTTAATGGGTGGGTGTGTGATCTTGGATGAGGCTCCTGGCAGCTTTCTCACCATACTCACCTTGCAGACACAAACTTGTTGAGCTTGCTTGGGGAGCCAGTTCTGATGCGAAGTGGTTGGGCATCCTCTTATGGTTTCTCTTGAACTGTAAGGAGCGACA
Organism: Discoglossus pictus; assembly: GCA_027410445.1. NCBI lineage: Eukaryota > Metazoa > Chordata > Amphibia > Anura > Alytidae > Discoglossus > Discoglossus pictus. Next base: position 224,343,900 of record CM050169.1, read on the forward strand.
GATTTTCCTGTCAGGTTTGAAATATTTCAAGCTCTTGACGAGAAAGATTTGATGAAGGAATTTATAATGAGGCAGGTGTCAAAGAAGGAGAACATGCATTGACAGCAGGTGCTCTATCTCTGTCGTGGTGCTTCTTCTACTATGTAGCTTTCTGGACACAGATTTAGGGACATGGAGCGAACAGGAAGTGCACAACCATTGATGTCGCCACTGAGGTTCAAGAAAAGACTGCACATTCGTGATTTATGTAACTGTGAAGATCCCCAAAATAGCTACAGACAATCCCTGCCTTTGGCCACAGGAACTCCCCACTAAATAGGCGATCTTCGTTGAAGGAATGGGCTGCTCAGTATCCGGCTAACGGATCAGGAACATGTACATGTACTTTAGCTTAGGAAAATAATAAAGCCTTCCCGTTAAATGAAACACACCATCCTCTATGTGTTCCAAGTAACAACAAGCACTTTATTTTTGACAGCAAACTCTATCACATATTTTTTCCATGTCGTTGGGAGGACCTATCCCAAAAATCCCCTCCCAATCAGGATCATCCAGTAAGGGAACGACAGCCAGGGGGGGGGGTGATTAGAGCCAATCAGGAGTGATTGGCTTGGGGGGGTTGAACCACTGGGCCGCACCCGCCGAGGATCTGAGCGGAAAAACAGAACAAAGAGCCCCAACGTCCTCCAGTGACATCTTGTGGGCTAATGACGTGACGGAAATGTGACGTCACGTCATTAGCATATGCCGGTCAGACACAGCCAGAAGATGCGCTGCAGGGGCAGAGCACCAGGAGCTCATGGGATCACAATAAGAGAGGGGAAAGGGGATAGGGAGGTAATTGGAGAGGGAGGGGGTAATTGGAGAGGGGGAAAGGGAGAAGGAGGATAAGGGGGGATATAGGGGTAGGAGGGAGGAGACACAGTGGGCAGCTAGGAGTAATGCGAGCCCTGGGGGCCTCGCAATGAGCGCCTCCAGTGCTCATCACGAGCCCTGCAATGAGCGCCTTCAGCCCCCGTCAGGGTGAGGAGCCTTGGGAAGGAGGAAGGGGGCCTTCGCCGCTTATTGCGCGTGACCAACATCTCACCGTTCCGGACACTGATAACCATATATGTGATTTTGCACAGTGCCCTTTAATATTAAGTACTCATTAAAACACAAAAAATACACAAATATGTGATTAAAGCAAATAGAATTATCTTTGTATACTAATTAGGACAGTAAGCCTGCTGTATGAGTTGTATTATGTTCCTCCCACGTACTATTTAGACAATCTTGACAGCAACTTTTTAATTAAATTAATTATGCTGAGATAAAAAATATACTTTCAGTGGATGTTTATTTTTTATCATAAGTATTTGCTTTTCCCAGCTTTCATGTACATACTGAGCAAGTCAACTTTAGCTTCGTGTACACATGAACAATGTTAAAAAATATAAACTATTAAATAATTAATTTGTATTTGTCCTGCCTTTAAAAACGTAGTTTCCAGCAAATCTACTCAGAATCTTTTGGAATATTTTACCATTTTAAATATCAAAACAAAGTTCCTCAACAAACTTTTAAAATATGACTGTGCTTTTAATTAGATTAAAAAATATTAGCTGCCTCCATCTTGTGTTCAATTATGCATTAAATTGACTTTCTGTCCCTATACTGTTACTCGGGTATTATGTCATGAAATATATTTTAATTTTTAATGTGTCTTAAAAGTAACGTATATGTCTTCCCATAACAAGATAGTGTGGGAATTAACAGTAGACCTAAATGTAAAATATTGTTTAATTAAGTGGAAAAATTGAATTCCATGCATGATTTATGGCACATTAATACAAGTAGCCTTTTGTGCTTCCTGTGTCATAATAAAGTAATTTCACTTCATCATTGTAGTGATGGCACCGGGCTGTGGAGCTGGTCTCATACATAGAAACAGCCGCCAAAACACACACTGTTAAAGGGACTATGGAAATATTTTATTTTAATTTTTTATTTGGTTAGAGCATATGCAATTAGTAGTATTGGTTTAAAAAGTTTGTTTTCCTAAAGCTCACTGATGATGCCAAAACTGTCACTTCTTGTTGCTCCAATTAGGAGCATGTTTATCATTTTTTTATTAAAGGTTATGTTTAGGCAACATTTCTTGTTTTATATATATATATTTATAAATCTTATCCTCCTTATGTCACTTTCTGCAACATCCTTGAGTTACGGTAGCACGACGTTTGGGCGCATGAGACGTGCGCGACATCTCGTGTGCGCCCACAAAGGCTGCCACTCTGCACTCACCCTCTACTCCCCCTCCTTCTCCAGCTCCACCTCTGTCCCTCCGGTACTCACCCTCTCTCCCCAGCTCTCTCTCTCCCCACTACTCACTCTGTCTCTCCCCCTAGTACCCACCTTCTAACCCCAGGTCTCTCTCCCCCAGTACTCACCCTCTTTCCGCGCCGGGAGTTACAGTTCTGAAATATATCGCCATACATGAGGGAGAACAGGAAGAAAATGGATGCTCCGGAAGGTGAGAATCCATCACACTGGAGGCTTCTGAGAAGTAAGTGAGGTGAAGTTTATATGACAATTACACTGAGGACGATAAAATAATAAATTTATCTAAAACATTGTTATAAAGCAAAAACAAAAAGGTCCAAAGAGCTTCTTTAACCACAAGTAACAATCGTCATTAAATATAATTATGTTTATATTTAATGTCAAGCTTATATTACTTTCCCTAGTTAGCTCTTTCATCAGCAAATCAGAATAGGGTAACGTTATTATTGTCACTTACAGTGGAGGAGCTGGAGAATGGAGGGCCTTGATGCAAAAATTTGGGGGCCCCCTCATTTGGGGGGTTGTAAACATTTTTTTTTTTGCACTGGCCCCTCACCAGTATTTATTCATACAGTGCCTCACTTCAAGAATCTCCCTATAACAGCTCCTCTCCCTTTAAGCCATTTCAATAACAGCACCCCTTACCTTAGCCCCTGCCTGCATGAAGCTCCTGTGCCTGCAGCACAGCTTCAGGAAAAGCGTGGGGCCAGGGTGAGGGGGCCCTACACTACACTTCACATGCATACTGTATATACACTATCTCTACATAGGACCCAGTCCCACTCAACACCCACCACACACAGCACCCACCCCTCCTAACAACTACCCTTACACTAAAATAAAGAAAAAATATATGCAAAAAAATGCAATATTATACAGCACTGGGCACCACTGGTAGCTCCGCCCTTGGTCCCTTATCCTGACTGGTTCCTATATAAACCAATCAGAGTGGGCAAAATAGAGAGCTCTATTTGGTTGAAAGCGTAACCAATCATAACGCAAGGTTTTCAATCAGTGCAATTTGATTAATAAAACAGTCAGAAACTTGGTGGTACCCTTCTCTGATTGATTACTGAATAGCCAATGAGATGTAGGCAATTAAAATAAATCATTCTGAGTGATAGGGTCGTAGGGATTTATTTGGAGCCCCATGGGACACTCTTTTCTTTAATTTAGGATGAGTGGAGGTAGATAATGGAGTTAAAAGGCGGGTTTCATGAGCCCCCAACCCAAAGCACAAGAAATATTCCCCTCTGAATAAGGGAAACCTCAAAACCTTTCAGCCTCTTTGTCTCTGTCAGTAAGCCCCATAACTGGTGTAGAAGTGATACTTTTAATGGCTAACTGGAGAAAGCAAACAGGACACTAAGCCTGAAGATTAAATGTGAAAGCAGATAAAACACAAACAATTATTCTAGTGCAAGACCTTGAGACCTTACCTGGAACAAAGAGGAAAGAGCAGAGCCTGACATTTAAACATAGATCTACCATTAGTCACAGTTATAGATTATTGATTAACTAATCTGCAGATAATCTGTGCAAAACTAAATGAAAATTGAGTGCACTACATGTTGCATCATCCTATTAAACATGTTCTGGATCTCAAGGCCTGTGTTGGAAGGTAACCAGCCTTTCCCCAGACCAACATGGTTGAGAACCACTGATGTAGTCTGTCCTTGATCCTGTCCTCTTTGGTTTACTTCACCACATTAGTCATATCAAATACGATATTTCTATACTTCCACAAATAACTTCTGAAGTAGACATACACTATGCATTGTGGATGTGTATTTGCTCTGCAGAACTGTTAAACACTATGAGCCTCATTCAATTGAGGCTTTCGGGAGATCTAGGCTCGGAAATGTAGCCCACAAGTTACTTTGCTATTCAATTGACAACTTTTTGAGTCCTCGGATCGAGTTATGGGCTCCGGCTGCGATTCATTGCGATGGTTCAAATCGCAAGTTAATGTCCCCTCCAAGCCTTTGATCTTTCACGGCCCCAAGAGTTGTGAATTCTAAAATCGAAAATCGCTATTCAATTGTTCTGATTCCCCCTTGCTAACCACTCTATCAAATGGCAAAAGTTACTGGTACCACGGAGGTCTCGTAAAAAGCTTAATGACATGTTTGGAGTACTTTAAGAGCAAATAAAAAAGCAATACTGTATTTTTATGAAAAGTGAAGGTGATGTTAGGTCTTAGAATTAATAGCACAACATTCTCAAGCTCGCAAATCGGCAAAATACTTTATTTCATGATTAATTTCCGTGTTATATCGGTCCCGGCATTGAATGTGTTAATACATATAATGGAACTCGCATGTAATAGAATATCATATTTACGGCTTTATCAATATTGCATTATATCTGGAATGTGGGTTCGATCGTAACCCGTAATTAAAGCTCGTAGGACTCCAATGAGAAATGGAAGATGGATTTCAAAGTCCTATGGGCATCAACCACAAGTCACGATCAGACCCAGATTCCATTGGCTGTTTCTAACCGGGAGTTATGGCCTTGCGTCAGCGATCGAGTTCAAGCCGGCAAATACTACTTTCGATAGCATGGTTGCAATGTGCGCTATTGGGCCGAGACTTGCGGGCCTGGCCAATTTCGTTTTGTCGGCGGCCATTTTTTCTCTCGCTTAGGTGTTTTTCGGCTCTCTAAACTCCGAAATTTGTGCTTAAATCGAGGTGTAACTTCACTTGCAGAGGTCCTCGGTGCCCCCCCTTGCTGTGAGTAACCTTTTTATGTGTTTGTTGTTTCTATTTGTTGTGTTTGTAATGTTTTTGGGGTTGCGTGGGTTGCGTCTTTGTTTTGTAATCTCGTAGGTGTTTTTTGGCAAATACGTAGGTGTTTGGTGGTGTTTTGCGTCTTTAGACTGCTGTAGCCTCGTTTTCGTTTTGTTCAGCGGCCATTTTTTCTCTTGCTTAGAGAATTTTTTAGTGTCTAAACTACTTTAATTTCAGTTAAATTGAGGTGTAAGTTAAGTTTTCGAGGTCCTGGATGCTCCCTCTTCCTGTAAGTAAGCTTTTTATGTATTTGTTGTGTGTATTTGTCTGATTTTTGAGGTTTTGATGTGCGCGTGTTGCGGGCGTTTTTTGCGAGGTCGTAATGGGTCGTAATGTGTCTCGTATTTTGTTTGCGTTACGACGTAAAGTTTGCGAGGGTCGCAGTTGCTGGCAAGGAGCCCCTTTGGCGCTCCATGCCAGCAACTGAGGCCCTCGCTTCGTATTTATTGTGTGTATTTCTTTAATTTTCGAGGTTTTGATGTGCGCGTGTTGCAGCCGTTTTTTGCGAGGTTGTAATGGGTCGTAGCGTGTCTCGTATTTTGTTTGCTTTACGACGTAAAGTTTGCGAGGCTCCATGCCAGCAACTGAGGCCCTCGCTTTGTATTTGTTGTGTGTATTTGTTTGATTTTTGAGGTTTTGATGTGCGCGTGTTGTGGACGTTTTTTGCGAGCTCCTTGCCAGCAACTCGGCCCCTCGCTTTGCTACGCGAGCCCGCAAGCATTGGCAACAACTCGTATATGTGATATATATATATATATATATATATATATATACTTTATATGTATATATATATATATATATATATATATATATATACTTTATATGTATATATATATATATATATATATATATATATATATATATATATATATATATATATAGTTCACCACAACAATCATTTAATATATGGTGAGCAAAAGAGCATTAGAAACCCTCCACCATACAGTAGTACAGTAAATAAATAGTACATCTGTGTTCACAATTGAATGTTTAAAACAAGTGAAAAAACCTGCTTCCAGCTCAGAATTCTGAGAAAAACTGTTATTTCACTGCATTCTGGGAAGCTGAGTTGGGACATGCAAATGTGCCCACAAATGCCTCACTCTCCAATCAATCAACCATTTTAAACGTGGCTTATGCCCGCTGCATTACAAAGCTTTTATGCAAAGTCACGGTTGGATTATACACAAGCTGGAAAGTGCATTTGTGCACATTGCTAGCAGCTCATGATAGACAAAAGATTTTCAATGTAGTGCTTCCTCCTGGGTGGCTCCCACTCCACAGGCAATACATCATTCACTGGGTGGAGACATGTGGAGTTTATACAGTGAGGGGCATAATTTAAAAAAAAGTAATTTATTGTCTAAATGCACAATAAGTTTTGTCTTATAAAGGCCTTCCTAACAGGGCCATTTATAAAACTACTAAATGAGGAGCCTCATTCAATTCAAAGCCTGCCTCTCTTGGTGCCTCATTCAATTGCAATTTGGCCAATTGAATAGGGCTCTTTATAAGCACATAGCTTATTTTTTTTACAGAAGTTTTTAGTTCGTTAACTTCTAACCTAAAGCAAGGTCTTCACTAACTAAAAACTTCTGTAAAAAATATATGCTATGTGCTTATATAGAGCCCTATTCAATTGGCCAAATTGCAATTGAATGAGGCCCTTGGTATATAGGCAGTATGTCTGCGGGCTTGAACTCTGCTACAATTCTGTTGCTATTCAATTGAACAAGTCCGCAAGTTAGGCAGCGAAAACCAAAACCATAAACCATGCAATAGTACGTAGCAGTTCAGGGCGGGAACATGATCACTTAAGCACCTACCCATTTAGAAACAGCCAATAGAAAATTAGACAGTCATCATTAGGTCAGTAAAACATGGAGGTAACATGTCAATCAATTAGTTTTTGGAGGTCCGATATGCAATTGGACTTGCAAAACCGCAAAACACAAAATAATAAAAATGAATGCCAATAATGTTCTAGTCCATGTGGGTGGCCTGATATGTATTAACTCATCGATTCCCGAGATCGATATAACCACGAAATGAAACATAAAATAAAATTATTTTTGATTGCCGATTTGCGGGCTTGAGACTGTTGTGCAATTCATTCTAATGTCTTTCATCGTTTTCCCTGTCATTTACAGAGCAGTATTGATTTTTTATTTGCATTTACAGTGCTATTGACATGTCTTTAACCCCTTTGCAAATCTTCTCTAGTACTCATAGGATTTTCTTCTACATTTGCCGTTTCGAGGTGTGAAAACATTTGCGGGCTTGGGGAATTGTAGCAATTGAATAGCGATTTGCTATTTTAGTGATTGTATCTCTTGAAGACGTGAAAGATCAAAGGCTTAGATGGGGATGGAAGTTCCAGTTTTAATAACCGCAGGGATTTCAAGCCCATAACATGGAAGCCGTTTACGGCTCACAAAAACGCCAATTGACTAGCAAATTCACTTACGGACTCCCTTACGGGTTCTAGTAACTTACGATTGCTCAATTGAATGAAGCTCAATATCTTTAAAAGCGCTAGATAGCTGTAAATTAACAAATGGGACCTCACCACTTCCAATATGTGAAACAATAAATCTAAAAAAGAATATTTGAGCAAACAATTTATTTAAATCTTCAAGTCTGTTAATATGTGCATACAATAAAATAAAAAGTGCACAGTAAAATGTATGTAAATCCAACATATACTTGACTTTTGTATTTCTCTTTTTATGTTTTTTATCATTGAGTGCTATGAAGTTCTGAGGGGTGAATATGTCTTGGATCAATCTTCCTAGGATCCTTTTTTGATAAGCTGTTGTTGGTAAACACTGCATTTATACACATTTGAGCATGTTTCACTTTTTTCTTATTTCATTAACATGCCCACCTAAACTCATTTACACATGCTCCTGAACAGACTACAAATTTTCCTTCTTGTACCACACCCAAACCCCATTTGCGAGTTGTATGGTGCATTGTAAAAAAGTACTGTGTATGTTTGATTTTAAGCGCAAAGACAGGACCATCCATTCGCTTGCAAGGAGTTAATATTGTTTTTGTCTTGTACGTAACCCCTGTATAACGTTACAGAACATGTTGGACGTTACAAATAAAGGATATAAATAGTGGTGTAGGATCATATTAAGTATAAAACAGCGTCAGTGATACTGTGCATAGTTTAGAAACCCGGGTACAACATGGGTCTTGGGTGGAGAGGTGTCTGCATTGTGAGTCATTTCATTCTTATCCATGGCCAAAGAATTGTGCTAAAATTGCTTTATTAATGTGATTGAATATATGTAAAGTTCATAAAATAGTGGGACAGGACCCCTGTGTATCAAATCAAATCAACAGGACACCCCAACAAGTCAGGATTTAAGGACATATCTGCTTAAACACAGGAGAGTTAATCAGTGACTCCAAAATGGATAACAATTTGGTGTATTTAGGCTATTGAGTTGTAATGGGTCTGTGAGTCAATGATATTGAGTTGGGTGCATATAGTAGTTGATTTATTTATATTGCATATGGAAAATTTCCAGATTATTAGTGAGTATTTCAGTGCTTATTTGTCTTGCTTTGCGGTAAAGGTCCGGTAGCAGATAAATCAGTCCAGTTCAAGGTTGTAGAATTGGAGCAAACTCAAAAAAATGCAACTGTGATATTTTGACAGCTCTTCTTGGACACGGCATACACGCTCAGAATTAATCACATTATGGACAGTTTGCGGCTGTCAATATTGCTACTTGTTAAATCAAAGATGGATTTTGAGATGTTCAGGAGCCACATTACAGGCACAGTAACATTATTTAAAAGGGCGACTTTTTAACTTTCCTGTATGAAAACTTTTAGGTTAAATTTACTTTTTTTAAACACAGCTCAACCCTACCTCAAATTAATACATTTGTTTAATTTTCTTCAGTTATTCTAAAATTCAGTTGGATGTCCAGCAAACACCTTCTAAACAGCTGTACACAGTGGGTCTTCAATGCACTGATAAGTTCTTCTGAGCAACAAAGCTCTATGAATAAGTAATTTTGTTTAATTAAGTTTCTAAATTAAATTCCTGAGATGATTGATAGCACGTTAAAGTAAGTAGCCTTTCGTACTTCCTGTCTAGTAATTAAGGGGCTTCACTTCATCATCTAATTCAGGGGCAGTGAGCTGTGTAGCTTCTCTCATGTGGAGACAATTCTAACAACATCCAGTTTTGTAAACTACAATAAGCACAAAATAATAAAAGAACAAAAAGAAAAAGGTTTCAAGACAGCCACAGTTGGTTGTAGGTCTTTCCTACTTCCAGGTATGGGAGTAGGGACTGGGGGGGGGGGGGGGGAGGGAGGGGACAAATCCCCCCAGATTTTTCAAAGTGTGTGTTTATATGTAGAGAAGCAGTTGTGTGGTATTTTTATACTATACAGTATGCAGTATCCCCCCCCCCCCTCCCAGATTTTATTTAGCTCCTACACCCATGCTACCAGGCCACAAGTTCATCCCTTGCACTCCACTTTTGCTCACATAAACCAATTCAGACATTCACACAAACACAACTTCCACCAATATATCATGGATTCCACCAGGGCCTAGCATAGTCATCAACATTATGTTTATCTAATTAAAAATGAGCTAAATGACTTTCTTCTTAATTATGCTCTTTTCAAACAAATATTTAGTTGAATTATGCAGTGATCCTTTAAAGTGTCCAAAGTAGTAAAGTGCCAATTAGTAGTTCAATAAGTTACCTTTGAAATAAAGATATAATGGGTAGGCAAGTGTGTATATAGCATAAAAGTTGGCTATGACAGAGTGTGGATCATTGCTCCAGTTGTTGCTTATGTGTTAATACTTTATCAGAGGGAGGCACTTCCATTTACAAAACATCAGTAGTGATGTCGCGAACATAAATTTTTCGGTTCGCAAACGCGAACCACCGCAAATGTTCACGAACCGGCGAACCCGGCGAACCGTCATAGACTTCAATGGGCAGGCGGATTTTAAAACCCACAGGGACTCTTTCTGGCCACAATAGTGATGGGAAAGTTGTTTCAAGGGGACTAACATCTGGACTGTGGCATGCCGGAGGGTGACCCATGGCAAAACTTCCACGGAAAATTACATAGTTGATGCAGAGTCTGGTTTTAAGCCATAAAGGGCATAAATTACCTAACATTCCTAAATTGTTTGGAATAACGTGCATTAAAACATCAGGTATAATGTTGTATCGATCAGGTAGTGTAAGGGTTAGGCCCGCTTCACAGTGACAGACCAACCTCCCTGTTTAATGCACCACAAACAACCGCAAACAGTCCCTTTGCACAACCGCAAACTTCCCATTAGCACAAGGTTGGATACCAAGCTAGCCATGTCCCGTTCCTTGTCCTCACTGATGTCATTGAAGGTCTCTTCCTCCACCCAGCCACCACGGGTCCACGAAAGGTGACAACAAGCCCCCTGGGACGCCTGCTGTGTTTGGTCTTCCACCTCCTCAAAGCCAACTTCCTCCTCTGACTCCTCTTCTTCAGACTCCTCTCACTGCATTGCCTCTCTCTGCATTATTATAAGGTGTGTTAAGTAGTAGTACTCTTATCAGTTTAATACCTGGTACAGCACCTATCAGGGGACGTGTATAAGGCCTGGATTTTTGGAACCGGGAGATGGAAAAAGATGCTTGGTTGGTCGTATCACTTCAAATTTGGGGCACGGCGCGTGCAATCAAAGGTGCCACCAGATAGGAGTGGCGTGTTTGTAAGTACTACTCTTATCAGTTTAATACTTGTTACGTCAACTATCAGGGGGCGTGTATAAGGCCTGGATTTTTAGAACAGGGAGATGGAAAAAGATGCTTGGTTGGTCGTATCACTTCAAATTTGGGGCACGGCGCGTGCAATCAAAGGTGCCACCAGATAGGAGTGGCGTGTTTGTAAGTACTACTCTTATCAGTTTAATACTTGTTACGTCACCTATCAGGGCACGTGTATAAGGCCTGGATTTTTGGGACCGGGAGATGGAAAAAGAATGCTTTGTTGGTCGTATCACTTCAAATTTGGGGCACTTTGTGACATTAGCTTCTTACGCTCAAACATGTCCTTTGAAGGCACCTGACTATGGGCAGATGAGCAGGAACTGCTCAAGGCGAGAGACGCAGTGGCGGATGGTTGAGAGGGGGCAAGGGGGACAGCAGTGGTTGATGTGGCTGATGATGCTGGACCAGGAGGAGGATGGCGGCTTTGAGTTTGTGTGCTGCTTGTACTCATGTGTTGGTCTGGAGTCACCCAAACATTAGGTCTCAACCCGTAGAGGATAAGGGAACCAGGCTACTCTAGACCTCATTCATCATTACAGGTTTTGACACATTGGTACTATGCTTGCAAGCTACTGTGACTACAGATATGAGTGGCACTGTGTACTTGCAGAAGTTATATCATCCTCATCATGCTCCCCTGTGTCTCTTCCCCCCCTCCCTCATCATCCTCCCCTGTGTCTCTTCCCCCCCTTCCTCATCACCATCCCCTGGGTCTCATCCCACCTCCCTCATCATCCTCCCACCTCCCTCATCATCCTCCCCTGTATCTCTTTACCCCCTCCCTCATCATCCTCCCCTGTGTCTCTTCCCCCCTCCATCATCATCCTCCCCTGTGTCTCTTTCCCCCCTCCCTCATCATCCTCCCCTGTGTCTCTTCCCCCCTTCATCATCATCCTCCCCTGTCTCTTTCCCCCCTCCCTCATCATCCTCCCCTGTATCTCTTTTGCCCCTCCCTCATCATCCTCCCCTGTGTCTCTTTTCCCCCTCCCTCATCATCTTCCCCTTTGTCTCTTCCCCCCACCTCCCTCATCATCCTCCCTTGTGTCTCTTTTCCCCCTCCCTCATCATCCTCCCCTGTGTCTCTTTGCCCCCTTCCTCATCACCCTCCCCTGTGTCTCATCCCCCCTCCCTCATCATCCTCCAACCTCCCACATCATCCTCCCCTGTATCTCTTTACCCCCTCCCACATCATCCTCCCCTGTGTCTGTTTCCCCCCTCCCTCATCATCCTCCCCTGTGTCTCTTCCTCCCTCCCTCATCATCCTCCCCCCTCTCTTGATGATAAGGGGGGGAAGAGACACAGGGATAAGTGTGAGGGGTGTTAGGGTAAGGGGTGTTAGGGATAAGGGTGAGGGGGTTAGGTGTTAGGGTGAGGGGTGTTAGGGTTAGGGTGAGGGGTGTTAGGGATAGATGTTAGGGTGAGGGGTGTTAGGGATAAGTGTGAGGGGTGTTAGGGTTAGGGTGAGGGGTGTTAGAGATAGGTGTTAGGGTGAGGGGTGTTAGGGATAAGTGTGAGGGGTGTTAGGGTTAGGTGTTAGGTTTAGGTGTTAGGGATAAGTGTGAGGGGTGTTAGGGTTAGGGTGAGGGGTGTTAGGGTTAGGTGTTAGGGTGAGGGGTGTTAGGGATAAGTGTGAGGGGTGTTAGGGTTAGGGTGAGGGGTGTTAGGGATAAGTGTGAGGGGTGTTAGGGTTAGGGTGAGGGGTGTTAGGGATAGGTGTTAGGGTGAGGGGTGTTAGGGATAAGTGTGAGGGGTGTTAGGGTTAGGGTGAGGGGTGTTAGGGATAGGTGTTAGGGTGAGGGGTGTTAGGGATAAGTGTGAGGGGTGTTAGGGTTACGGTGAGGGGTGTTAGGGATAAGTGTGAGGGGTGTTAGGGTTAGGGTGAAGGGTTTTAGGGATAGGTGTTAGGGTGAGGGTGTTAGGGATAAGTGTAAGGGGTGTTAGGGTTAGGGTGAGGGGTGTTAGGGATAGGTGTTAGGGTGAGGGGTGTTAGGGATATGTGTGAGGGGTGTTACGGTTAGGTGTTAGGGTTAGGTGTTAGGGATAAGTGTGAGGGGTGTTAGGGTTAGGTGTTAGAGTTAGGTGTTAGGGATAAGTGTGAGGGGTGTTAGGGTTAGGGTGAGGGGTGTTAGGGATAGGTGTTAGGGTGAGGGGTGTTAGGGATAAGTGTAAGGGGTTTTAGGGTTAGGTGTTAGGGATAAGTGTGAGGGGTGTTAGGGTTAGGGTGAGGGGTGTTAGGGTTAGGTGTTAGGGTGAGGGGTGTTAGGGATAAGTGTGAGGGGTGTTAGGGTTAGGGTGAGGGGTGTTAGGGATAAGTGTGAGGGGTGTTAGGGTTAGGGTGAGGGGTGTTTGGGATTAGTGTGAGGGGGGTTAGCGTGAGGGGTGTTAGGGATAGGTGTTAGGGTGAGGGGTGTTAGGGATAAGTGTGAGGGGTGTTAGGGTTAGGGTGAGGGGTGTTAGGGATAAGTGTGAGGGGTGTTAGGGATAGGTTTGATGGGTGTTAGGGTTAGGGTGAGGGGTGTTAGGGATAGGTGTTAGGGTGAGGGGTGTTAGGGATAAGTGTGAGGGGTGTTAGGGATAAGTGTGAGGGGTGTTAGGGATAAGTGTGAGGGGTGTTAGGGTTAGGGTGAGGGGTGTTAGGGATAGGTGTTAGCGTGAGGGGTGTTAGGGATAAGTGTGAGGGGTGTTAGGGATAGATGTGAGGGGTGTTAGGGTTAGGGTGAGGGGTGTTAGGGATAGATGTTAGGGTGAGGGGTGTTAGGGATAAGTGTGAGGGGTGTTAGGGTTAGGGTGAGGGGTGTTAGAGATAGGTGTTAGGGTGAGGGGTGTTAGGGATAAGTGTGAGGGGTGTTAGGGTTAGGTGTTAGGTTTAGGTGTTAGGGATAAGTGTGAGGGGTGTTAGGGTTAGGGTGAGGGGTGTTAGGGTTAGGTGTTAGGGTGAGGGGTGTTAGGGATAAGTGTGAGGGGTGTTAGGGTTAGGGTGAGGGGTGTTAGGGATAAGTGTGAGGGGTGTTAGGGTTAGGGTGAGGGGTGTTAGGGATAGGTGTTAGGGTGAGGGTGTTAGGGATAAGTGTAAGGGGTGTTAGGGTTAGGGTGAGGGGTGTTAGGGATAAGTGTGAGGGGTGTTAGGGTTAGGGTGAGGGGTGTTAGGGATAGGTGTTAGGGTGAGGGGTGTTAGGGATAAGTGTGAGGGGTGTTAGGGTTAGGGTGAGGGGTGTTAGGGATAGGTGTTAGGGTGAGGGGTGTTAGGGATAAGTGTGAGGGGTGTTAGGGTTACGGTGAGGGGTGTTAGGGATAAGTGTGAGGGGTGTTAGGGTTAGTGTGAAGGGTTTTAGGGATAGGTGTTAGGGTGAGGGTGTTAGGGATAAGTGTAAGGGGTGTTAGGGTTAGGGTGAGGGGTGTTAGGGATAGGTGTTAGGGTGAGGGGTGTTAGGGATATGTGTGAGGGGTGTTAGGGTTAGGTGTTAGGGTTAGGTGTTAGGGATAAGTGTGAGGGGTGTTAGGGTTAGGTGTTAGAGTTAGGTGTTAGGGATAAGTGTGAGGGGTGTTAGGGTTAGGGTGAGGGGTGTTAGGGATAGGTGTTAGGGTGAGGGGTGTTAGGGATAAGTGTAAGGGGTTTTAGGGTTAGGTGTTAGGGATAAGTGTGAGGGGTGTTAGGGTTAGGGTGAGGGGTGTTAGGGTTAGGTGTTAGGGTGAGGGGTGTTAGGGATAAGTGTGAGGGGTGTTAGGGTTAGGGTGAGGGGTGTTAGGGATAAGTGTGAGGGGTGTTAGGGTTAGGGTGAGGGGTGTTTGGGATTAGTGTGAGGGGGGTTAGCGTGAGGGGTGTTAGGGATAGGTGTTAGGGTGAGGGGTGTTAGGGATAAGTGTGAGGGGTGTTAGGGTTAGGGTGAGGGGTGTTAGGGATAAGTGTGAGGGGTGTTAGGGATAGGTTTGATGGGTGTTAGGGTTAGGGTGAGGGGTGTTAGGGATAGGTGTTAGGGTGAGGGGTGTTAGGGATAAGTGTGAGGGGTGTTAGGGATAAGTGTGAGGGGTGTTAGGGATAAGTGTGAGGGGTGTTAGGGTTAGGGTGAGGGGTGTTAGGGATAGGTGTTAGGGTGAGGGGTGTTAGGGATAAGTGTGAGGGGTGTTAGGGATAGATGTGAGGGGTGTTAGGGTTAGGGTGAGGGGTGTTAGGGATAGGTGTGAGGGGTGTTAGGGATAGGTGTTAGGGTTAGGTGTTAGGGATAAGTGTGAGGGGTGTTAGGGTTAGGTGTTAGGGTGAGGGGTGTTAGGGATAAGTGTGAGGGGTGTTAGGGTTAGGGTGAGGGGTGTTAGGGATAAGTGTGAGGGGTGTTAGGGTTAGGGTGAGGGGTGTTAGGGATAGGTGTTAGGGTGAGGGTGTTAGGGATAAGTGTAAGGGGTGTTAGGGTTAGGGTGAGGGGTGTTAGGGATAAGTGTGAGGGGTGTTAGGGTTAGGGTGAGGGGTGTTAGGGATAGGTGTTAGGGTGAGGGGTGTTAGGGATAAGTGTGAGGGGTGTTAGGGTTAGGGTGAGGGGTGTTAGGGATAGGTGTTAGGGTGAGGGGTGTTAGGGATAAGTGTGAGGGGTGTTAGGGTTACGGTGAGGGGTGTTAGGGATAAGGGGTGTGAGGGGTGTTAGGGTTAGGGTGAAGGGTTTTAGGGATAGGTGTTAGGGTGAGGGTGTTAGGGATAAGTGTAAGGGGTGTTAGGGTTAGGGTGAGGGGTGTTAGGGATAGGTGTTAGGGTGAGGGGTGTTAGGGATATGTGTGAGGGGTGTTACGGTTAGGTGTTAGGGTTAGGTGTTAGGGATAAGTGTGAGGGGTGTTAGGGTTAGGTGTTAGAGTTAGGTGTTAGGGATAAGTGTGAGGGGTGTTAGGGTTAGGGTGAGGGGTGTTAGGGATAGGTGTTAGGGTGAGGGGTGTTAGGGATAAGTGTAAGGGGTTTTAGGGTTAGGTGTTAGGGATAAGTGTGAGGGGTGTTAGGGTTAGGGTGAGGGGTGTTAGGGTTAGGTGTTAGGGTGAGGGGTGTTAGGGATAAGTGTGAGGGGTGTTAGGGTTAGGGTGAGGGGTGTTAGGGATAAGTGTGAGGGGTGTTAGGGTTAGGGTGAGGGGTGTTTGGGATTAGTGTGAGGGGGGTTAGGGTGAGGGGTGTTAGGGATAGGTGTTAGGGTGAGGGGTGTTAGGGATAAGTGTGAGGGGTGTTAGGGTTAGGGTGAGGGGTGTTAGGGATAAGTGTGAGGGGTGTTAGGGATAGGTTTGATGGGTGTTAGGGTTAGGGTGAGGGGTGTTAGGGATAGGTGTTAGGGTGAGGGGTGTTAGGGATAAGTGTGAGGGGTGTTAGGGTTAGGGTGAGTCGTGTTAGGGATAAGTGTGAGGGGTGTTAGGGATAAGTGTGAGGGGTGTTAGGGTTAGGGTGAGGGGTGTTAGGGATAGGTGTTAGGGTGAGGGGTGTTAGGGATAAGTGTGAGGGGTGTTAGGGATAGATGTGAGGGGTGTTAGGGTTAGGGTGAGGGGTGTTAGGGATAGGTGTGAGGGTTGTTAGGGATAGGTGTTAGGGTTAGGTGTTAGGGATAAGTGTGAGGGGTGTTAGAGTTAGGGTGAGGGGTGTTAGGGATACGTGTGAGGGGTTTTAGGGTTAGGGTGAGGGGTGTTAGGGATAGGTGTTAGGGTGAGGGGTGTTAGGGATAAGTGTGAGGGGTGTTAGGGTGAGGGGTGTTAGGTATAAGTGTGAGGGGTGTTAGGGTTAGGGTGAGGGGTGTTAGGGATAGGTGTTAGGGTGAGGGGTGTTAGAGATAAGTGTGAGGGGTGTTAGGGTTAGGTGTTAGGGATAAGTGTGAGGGATGTTAGGGTTAGGGTGAGGGGTGTTAGGGATAGGTGTTAGGGTGAGGGGTGTTAGGGATAAGTGTGAGGGGTGTTAAGGTTAGGTGTTAGGGTTAGGTGTTAGGGATAAGTGTGAGGGGTGTTAGGGTTAGGGGTGTTAGGGATAGGTGTTAGGGTGAGGGGTGTTAGGGATAAGTGTGAGGGGTGTTAGGGTAAGGTGTTAGGGTTAGGTGTTAGGGATAAGTGTGAGGGGTGTTAGGGTTAGGGTGAGGGTTATTAGGGTTAGGTGTTAGGGTGAGTGGTGTTAGGGATAAGTGTGAGGTGTGTTAGGGCTAGGGTGAGGGGTGTTAGGGATAAGTGTGAGGGGTGTTAGGGTTAGGGTGAGGGGTATTAGGATTAGGTGTTAGGGTGAGGGGTGTTAGTGATAAGTGTGAGGGGTGTTAGGGTTAAGGTGAGGGGTGTTAGGGATAAATGTGAGGGGTGTTAGGGTTAGGGTGAGGGGTGTTAGGGTTAGGGTGAGTGGTGTTAGGGATAGGTGTTAGGGTGAGGGGTGATAGGGATAAGTGTGAGGGGTGTTAGGGTTAGTGTGAGGGGTGTTAGGGATAAGTGTGAGGGGTGTTAGGGTTAGGGTGAGGGGTGTTAGGGTTAGGTGTTAGGGTGAGGGGTGTTAGGGATAAGTGTGATGGGTGTTAGGGTTAGGGTGAGGGTTGTTAGGGATAGGTGTTAGGGCGAGGGGTGTTAGGGATAAGTGTGAGGGGTTTTAGGGTTAGGTGTTAGGGTTAGGTGTTAGGGATAAGTGTGAGGGGTGTTAGGGTTAGGGTGAGGGGTGTTAGGGTTAGGTGTTAGGGTGAGGGGTGTTAGGGATAAGTGTGAGGGGTGTTAGGGTTAGGGTGAGGGGTGTTAGGGATAAGTGTGAGGGGTGTTAGGGTTAGGGTGAGGGGTGTTAGGGATAGGTGTTAGGGTGAGGGGTGTTAGGGATAAGTGTGAGGGGTGTTAGGGTTAGGTGTTAGGTTGATGGGTGTTATGGATAAGTGTGAGGGGTGTTAGGGTTGGGTGCTAAGGTGAGGGGAGGATGATGATAAGGGGGGGAAGAGACACAGGGGTGTCCTTGCAGCAGAGATCAAAAGAGTCCTTCAGGACTGTATTGCACACTGTGTACAGTAGCCTAGCTATGTTTTTCCCTAGTGATGCAGTATCACCTACACTCAGCCTCCTCTCAGTAAGACTGCAAGTTAGTTATGATTCCAAAATGGCTGCTGTCCATGAGTTAGAAGGCTCTGGAAGGGAGTGTATGCTGCTGATTGGCTGGAATGTGTCTGCTGACTGTGACTTGCATGGTCAAAGTTTGCTCAATGATAAAGTATAGGGGGCGGGTCGAATATCGCATATGTTCGTACATCAGTAATAGTGTTCAGACTTTAGGTACCCGACACAACCTGGGCCTAGGTGGCGTGGTGTCTGTATTGTGAGTCATTTCATCCTTGACTGAGTGATTGTGATAATGTGGCTTGTGATAAAATGGTAAATGCAGTGGAATTAAGGTAAGGTTCATTAGACATTGGGAATACTTTTGGATTAAGACAACCCTTGTGTCTCAACTCAAATCCACAGGACACCCCAACAGATCAGGATTCAATGTGATCTCTACTTAAACCCAGGAGGATTGTGTGTGGATTGTGCCATGGAATATTATTAACTTCTGGCTGGTTTATCTGAGTTATTGGGCTCTAATGTTTATATGAGATGGAAAAGAATAGGTGTTTTTAGGTGTAGGAGTATTAATTCTTCCATATATAATTCTTCCAAATATTGAGTTTGAATCACTGTTTATATCTTGGCCATTGTGTTTTAAGGATTTTATGAATCTATGATACTGAGATTGAATACATTGTATCAAAAATATGGCCAAAGATTCGCTGTGTTGTTTTCCATATTCTATATGGAAGATTAACACATTATTAATAACGGAATTCATTATTTCGGTGCTTATTTGTCTTTGTCTGTGGGTTTTAGTCCCACAGCAGATGGGTAATTCCAGTTCAAGGTTGTAGGAATTGGAGCAGACTCAAAAACATGATATACTGACATCTCTTATTGGATACAGTAAGAACAGTCAGAATAAATCATATTATGGTCAATAAGTAGCTGCCAGTTTGATTAAATGAGACAGGAATCTAGAAAAGCTCTAAAGTACTGTATTTTAAAAATAAAGGCAAAGTGTTTTAAAGGGAAAGTCTATTTTTCTGTCAAGCAATTAAAACATATATTACATTATAGATAAAACATTCTACCATTAAAACAATTCCATAATCCCATTTTATCCTTACTCCATACTCCAAAAAGTAAAAAAAAATAAGGGAGCATGGTTATTATTGCCAGCCATTCCATGTATGTGCAATTTATATCCAGTCTGTACACTTGTACATTTTGGGCATTCATAGCATTGCTGACAATGGAGGTAGATTGCATATGTAAAACTATCTACCTTTACGTACTGTGGTAGAGTATGAGCTTCAGGAAAAACATAGAAACATATAAAATCCCACAAAAAGGTTGTTAATTAGAAATGCAGAACAATGTATTCTTTCAAACGATGAGACCCTTTATACACATACACAACATATATATTGCTTGTTGTATTACAAGTTTTGTATACTCAAATAAATAAAACAAAAGATCCCTTTTAATGACTTTAATTGCTTTTGTATCTGAAATACAAGTTTGATAGACTTTATAGAACTCATCTATATAAAAATACAACCATTTGTAATATCTAAAATAAGCTTTTGTAAATTGTCCAAAATTGGGAATTCAGTGTCCCTTTAGTATTCACAGAAAGACCCCATGTTGTGATAAAAATCCCTGTAGTACAGAGGATTGTTCAGCTGTGTCAATCTGCCAATGTTTTGTTCCCAGCAAAACCACTCAAGGTTAAAATTAAATGCATGGAACTCGGATATAAAATGTTTCCGAAAGAAGCTCTCACCAACCACCTGAGCTGTCTGAGACGTTCATTATGTGCAAATATTTATTCTGTTATGTATATATAGGAACTTGGTTTATTTTGGTCTTTTTGAGTGGTTCTAGCAGCCATTTTACAAAACGATTCTGAGATTTACACAAGATGGCGACCTTCTAAATGTTATTGCACACTCAGTAAAAACTCTGTGACAGTGAGGGAAAATCTTTTTTAGTTTAAGGGATTTATATGTGGCCCCTGGGTCATTAAAAGGGCCTCACACCTGGGTCCAAGGCACAATGGTAAAATTCCTCTTGGAAAGGAATTCATTGGTAGTAGAGCTATAGATAATGAGGAGAATTATAGTAGTTAGGACTTGGAGTACAATTGAGTATTATTTGCTAGTTTCAGATAAATATAATGGAATGTGTATTGCTGAAGGGGACATGTTCTCCCACATCAGGGAACAGGTTGAGGGTCAAATAAACAGGCCACATTTTAAAATAAAATTTGGCACATTTTCAGCAGCGTATTTTAGGGTGTAAAAATAGGTGTCATGCTTATATAGTCAACCCTCACCTTTAAAGAATCCCAAATGTCCCTTTTTTTCTATATACAGTGTATATCATTCTCTTCATCCTTAAAACATTTTACTTTCTTTATCCAGTGATTTTCTATCAGTTTTACAAGCCCTGAGCTATGTTGAAGAATAAAAATGGCACCAACTTCAAACAAAGTTGGTAAAGCACCACTGTAATGTTCCAACTTTCATTGTTTTTAAGTAATAAAGATAAGCAACCTTCAGCTTATTGTGATTAAAAGAAAAGCCAATCTTTTTTGAGTACACTGGCACTGAAATTAGCACTTTATTACCACCAACTTTAGTAAAACAATTAAACAGTTCTTTATATGTTTAAACTATTCCTCTTAGCTGTACTCTGAATGTTATGTTGATGTAGGGTAGATGATGGAGATTTATCCTATAATTGACTTTTAATGGGTTTGACACCTATCCCTTTCTTCTGCACGTGCTCAAAAGCAGGCAACTTGCAACAGTGAATGAAAGGCCTGTACTACCAGAAAATAACCCTCACACACAAAGCCTTCACCAACATACCATAGCTGCCAGCTAAAACTAGTTTTATTTTTTTACTTTATTTATTTATTTATTTATTTTTTATTTAAATAGTAAAAAAGAATACAAACACATCTTATACATACCACAATAAATCACACAATACAACAAAAACAAACATAGTTGCGGGTTACCATAATGCTTTTGGCTAACAAAAGCCTATTAGTACACAAGCTCTCTTTATGACCCTTAGATCTCAACCTGTTCTGAAGAGAAAAACGCTCATCCCACTTTTTCCAGTTAAGTTTATCCTTGTTGCTCTTAGTTATAATAATTCGGGCAAAATCTCTTTCAATCTGCCTATTCCTTTCCAATATATTTTTAATCTCATTCCAAGTGGGCATAATTCCCTCTTTCCACTTCAGGGCTATTAACCATTTACAGCCTTATTAAATTGTGATTCGGCCAATTGAATAGGGCTCTATATAAGCACAGAGCATATTTTTTTACAGAAGTTTTTAGTTGGTGAATTTCTATCCAAAAGCAAGGTCTTCACTAACTAAAAACTTCTGTAAAAAAATATGCTATGTGCTTAAATAGAGCCCTTTTAAATTTGCCGAATAGCAATTTAATAAGGCTGTTAGACGCTAATAATATATTTACAACAACCGCTTTGGTACTAACATCTAAATGAGATGGAAATATATTAAACAAGACTAGTTCAGGGGACATTGATATAATATATAAAACTAGTTTTATGACCTTTCCCCTGCCTAATTATACTCTTAGTAAGACTCAAAGTTTTTTTTTAAATGCCATTTTTTCATTACAGTGTTCCTTTAAGATATCAATAACATATACCGTATATACTCGAGTATAAGCCGACCTGAGTATAAGCCGAGGCACCTATTTTACCACAAAATACTGGGTAAAATGAGTGACCCGAGTATAAGTCAAGGGTGGGAAATGCGCTGCCCCCTGTGTCCCTCTTGTGCCATCTGTGTCCCCCTCTCTCTCCTTGTCTCTTCTCCCCTCTCCCTTCCCTGTGTCTCTTCTCCCCTCTCCCTTCCCTGAGTTTTTTCCAACCTCTCCCTTCCCTGTGTCTCTTCCCCCTCCCTTATCACCCTCCTCAACCTCCCTCCTCATCCTCAACCTCCCTCCTCATCCTCAACCTCCCTCTTCAACATCCCTCCTCATCCTCAACCTCCCTCCTCATCCTCAACCTCCTCCTCAACCTCCCTCCTCATCCTCAACCCCCTCCTCAACCTCCGTCCTCATCCTCTCTCCTCAACCCCCCCATCCTCAACCCCCCATCCTCATCCTCTCTCCTCAACCCCCCTCCTCAACCTTAACCCCCTCCTCAACCCCTCCTCCTCATCCTCAACCTCCCTCCTCATCCTCAACCTCCCGCCTCAACCCCCCCATCCTCAACCCCTTCCTCAACCTCCCTCCTCAACCCCCCCATCCTCAACCCCCTCCTCAAGCCCCCCATCCTCATCCTCCCTCCTCAACCCCCCATCCTCATCCTCAACCCCCTCTTCAACCTCAACCCTCCTCAACCTCAACCCTCCTCAACCTCAACCCCAAACATCCTTGTGCTCCGGCCTCCACTCCTTGACCCAGCCGCCGTGTCATTAGCATATACCTGGTGCCGGCACCCGGTATATGCTAATGACGCGGTGCGCATGTGACGTCACATGCGCGCTGGTGCCGGGTCAAGGAACGGTGGCCGGAGCACAAGCAGGTAAGTGATGGGAGAGGGGGGAGGTATTTAGGGGGGTTTAGGTGGAGGAGGGGGGTTGAGGGGGGTTCAGGTTGAGGAGGGGGGAGGGAAAGAGACACGGGGGGTTAGAGAGACACGGGGGGGAGAGTGACTCAAGTATAAGCCGAGGGGTGCCTTTTTTGCCTTAAAAAAAGGGCTGAAAAACTCGGCTTATACTCGAGTATATATGGTATTCCTGAGTGTTGCATTATGGTCAATATGTCGCTGCCAGTTTAGATTCTAATTAAAGGAAAAATGAATTTTGAAAAGTTCCAAAGTATATAAAAGGGAAATTATATTAATTTCTGTCATGCAATCAAAAAAAGCACACCTTAAATTATAGATAAAACATTCTGCCATTAAAAGTTAAAAGAAAGTATTTGGATTTTAAATTTGAGCATAAAAAGAACCATTGAATTCCAGCCTTTGAAATTAGGTTATACTGTACTCAGAGGGACCTTACTGAACCTTCTCTGGGAAGCTGCCAGCTCTGCGCTGACCTTCCAAGTCTGGCACCTAATCACGTCTCCTCGCTCACTTCCAACTGGACGGCGCGCTACTGAACAAGATGCTGCCAGTAGTTTTAATTAACCTTGAGGTTAAAATCAATCTGAGTAGTTCTATTCCTATCAAAGCCTTTTTTACAGACAACCTGTATTAGTATTGCTTTAATAACTTCCTTTGGCAGTAGGAGGGATGAGGAGGGTGATGTTTTTTACTCTGTTAACAGGACAGTGAGGAGTGGTCTGAGCTTCACTATGAGGCGAGCTAAGGATGTCTTATTTTGAGAAAAGAGAAGCAACTGTGCATGTGATACTGAGTGATAACCGAATGTGATTAAAGTGGAAGATTGCTGTGAAAGAGATATGTGCCTGAAATGAATGAGAGATCATCAGCTCTTCCATCTCCATCTTGTCTCAGATTTAGGCTAACCACTTATGTGCAACAGCTCAGGTCCAGTTTCTTAGGAATAATCTGATATGTCCTGTTTGGGTGACAAAGGCCCCACTGCATGGTGCTGCTTGAGTGGCATAGGGCTCCCTATTTGACCTTGACTTAATGACATATGCCTCACTGCCAAGCCCTGCTTGGATGCCACATTCCCAACTGCCAAGCCATGTTAGATGGGCCTCACTGCTTGGCTCTATTTGGGTGACATAGGCTATTTGGCTTTATTATTATTGAATTTCATGAACTTTACTACCAAGCCCTGTTAGGTGACATAAGCTTCACTGTTTGTCTGTGTTTAGGTGACATAGACCTCACTCACAGGCCCTGTTTGGGTTATGTAAGCCTAACTGCTATGCACTGTTTAGATAACACTGGCCTAATTCCTAGACCGTTTGTTTGGTACCATAGGCCTCACTATTTGACCTTGTTTTGATTAAGTACGCCTCACTGCCAAGCCCTGTTAGATGACATAGGCCTCACTGCTTACTCTATTTAGGTGACATAGCCCTTACTGTTTGGATTTATTTGGATGCCATGGACCTCACTGCCAAGCACTGTTAGGTGACATAAGCCTCACTGTTTGTCTGTTTGGGTTACGTAAGCCTAACTGCTATGCACTGTTTAGATAACACTGGCCTAACTCCTAGACCATTTTTTTGGTACCATAGGCCTCACTATTTGACCTTGTTTTGATGAAGTACGCCTCACTGCCAAGCCCTGTTAGATGACATAGGCCTCACTGCTTACTCTATTTAGGTGACATAGGCCTCACTGTTTGGATTTATTTGGATGCCATGGACCTCACTGCCAAGCACTGTTAGGTGACATAAGCCTCATTGTTTGTCTGTTTGGGTTACGTAAGCCTAACTGCTATGCACGGTTTAGATAACACTAGCCTAACTCCTAGACCATTTTTTTGGTACCATAGGCCTCACTATTTGACCTTGTTTTGATGAAGTACGCCTCACTGCCAAGCCCTGTTAGATGACATAGGCCTCACTGCTTAGCTCTATTTAGGTGACATAGGCCTCACTGTTTGGCTTTATTTGGATGCCATTCACCTCACTGCCAAGCCCTGTTAGATGACATAGGCCTCACTGCTTAGCTCTATTTAGGTGACATAGGCCTCACTGTTTGGATTTATTTGGATGTCATGGACCTCACTGCCAAGCACTGTTAGGTGGCATAAGCCTCACTGTTTGTCTGTTTGGGTGACGTAAGCCTAACTGCTATGCACTATTTGGATAACACTGGCCTAACTCTTAGACCATTTTTGGGGACATAGGTCTCACAGCAAAGTTTATTTTAGTGTAGTAGACCTCACTGCCATTCCCTATATGGGTGAAGTATTTCTAACTACTTTGGACATGTGTATTTTTTTATTATGGGTGTAAACAAATCTTTCCTGAGTGGGAAGTACATTTGCAATAAACTTTATTAAAGTGAAGCTGAACATCCATCTTTACACACAGCTTTCTAAGATATGTCTATCCATCATGAAGTTTCTTAAACTTGAGAGAAAAAGAAATCTATTGCAAAAGCTGATAAAGCAATGATTGGGGTGGTGATACAGACTGAAAGTACCCACAATGATGAGGTTATTATTCATTTCCATCTCTTCTTTGACTTTTTCCCCCTTTATTATTATTTTCTTGTGTTTTATAGTTTAATTACAAATGTATTTTATTTTCTGTTACTAAACAAGTCAATGGATTTATTTTTATATTTTATACAACATGCGATCAAAAGGAGTAAGGTATTGAACTTTAAAAAAATGTAAATATAAGTTAAACAAATATAATAAATTCTGAATTTAAAAAACATCTCAGCAAGTATTTCCTTACTGAATTTGAGAATGGCTTCAAATCTAAACTATCACTGATAGCAATTGATAAAAGAAAAGCTTTATATTGTGAAACGTATGTATACCTGCCTTTTATTAGCATAGCAAAGATATAGAGGTTGGTCATTCTTATTCCTACAACTTTAAGTAGACTTATACATTTTACTTAGGTGCAGAATGTGTAGTAAATCGATTAATATTACATTTCTACCCAAAATATCTGTTTTCTGTATCTGGTTTGAGCGCCCACTCCTGCGCCAGATTGCTGCAGTAAATTTTCTGACCTGCCTAGGATTTGTTAATGTTCCTTGAAATGGCTTTTGTTTCCTTGCTGTATACCTCATAGAAATACTCTGCACCATTCCCTTGCTGTGTCCCCCCCACCCTCTAGTGTATAGCCATTCATGCAGCACAAACTCTAATAGAATTTCTGCAGGTTATATCTTTGCGACAAGAAATTTAGATAGACAGAGAATATATACAGAGATCAAAAAAGGTGAAATTTGTAATATGTCCTGCATAATGGACAAGCTCAACTTGCAGAATCAAGATACCCTTTGGTATGTTATTGAGATTCACTTTACCCTCAATATGTTGTATTTCTAGCCATCACTGTAACACTTAGTTACTGCATTCTCCGGGCATTTATACACAGCAGACAGTGTTGCATTATTCTTATATACTCGTGACGGGAAATCTGTAGGTGTCAGCGTGGGTTTTACCCGTGGTCAATTACACCTGTGACAATGCTGCCATCAAGACATTTTAACTGTCCAAATATGCCTTTGATTGCTTTTAAACTTACACATAGGATAATTTGGTTATAATTTGACCCCATAAACAATACAAAACGTCACTGAAGTTCTCAAGAGCACAAGCACAGAAAATATTTTATGTTTAGATATACAGTGTACTGATAAAATAATTCTAAGTGGATATACACATAGCTGGATTTCCCGTTAGGCAGTCTAGGCAGCTGCCCATATTTTAACAAAAAAACCCTTAAAAGATATTTTTTCTGGCTTAAAAAAAAAAGTGCTGCAGTTCATAGACTGGCCCGCCTGGAACTAGAGTATAGAGTTGTAAAAATGGGAAAATGTCTGTGATTTGCTCGCACACGCACAGAAAAGGGAAAAATGGGTTTGTGCATACCATGTACACGCAGTTGTAGGGGCTCCACCACTTCACTGCCTAGGGCGGCGGTTCTCAACCTTTCTAGTGCCGCGACCCTTTGATAACATTTCCCAAGTTGTGGCGACCCCTAACAGTAAAATTATTCTCGTTGCTCCTTCATCCTCTTTGTTTGTTGATCTGGGCACCCCATCTATACAGCGCGCTATGAAGTTGCGCCGACGTAAGGAAGCCAACAATAGGGAAGCACACAAATGTGCGCTGGGCTAGAAGCGCTCATACGCAATAACGAGCCCCTACCAGCTTCCCTCCTCTCTCCCCCTGTATCTGTAACTGGCAGCTCTATTAGAGAGACCCCTTAAACCCCCGACTGTGCAGAGTACACACCCATTATTTGGCAAGGACAAAACCTCTGACCCTTGCCTGTACCCCTGCCTGTTCTCTCTCCCTTCTTCTACCCGCTTGTTCTCTCCTCTCGTCACACATCTCTCCCTACTCCCATTCACATTTATTACTTACCCCATCCCACGGGCAATAGTGCGCCCCGACTAATGGGCCGCAGCCTGGCCTGGTGAGGAGCAATCACACCCTGAGAGCTTACCGATACCAAGAGCAGATATTGGGGAGGCACTATTGCCTGTGGGATTGGGTAAGTAATAAATGTGGATGGGAGGAGGGAGAGATGTGTGACAGAGAGGAAAGAACAAGCGGATACAAGAAGGGAGATAGAACAGGCAGGGGTACAGGCAAGGGACAGAGGGTTTGTCCTTGACAAATAATAGGTGCATACTCGGCACAGTCAGAGGTTTAAGGGGTCTCTCTAATAGAGCTGCCAGTAACAGATACAGGGGGAGAGAGGAGGGAATCTGGTAGGGGTGCGCTATTGCACATGAGCGATTCTAGCCCAGCGCACATTTGTGTCTGGCTGAAGTTGCGCTACCCACGATCTGTAGCCGTCAGATGGTCTCAAATTATATCCAATGGTTCCATTAAATCTGCATATGTTAGAAAGGAGCAAATTACTCGTCATACCCTGGTCTTAACATACTTTATTCACAAAAAACAGGCAGTGGGCAAGAATGTGTAACCCCTTAACTGCCCAGCTGTAGTAAGTGTTTAACCTCTATATTATTTTCTTATGACAATACTTTTATATCGTTTGAATCTTGTGAATCCAGGGTTATATATTTGTAGACAACACATTTCTGCCTAACGCCAATGGGAATGAAGTAATAGGAGACCAAAGCTGTGCATCCACCCGTCAACTGTGCATGGACGGCTGCCACTTCCACCCGTCATTTATAACAACACATCTTTCTTCTGTTAGCATTGACACAAAACAGTACATGCAACACATTATATATTGCATTCATTTGCATAAAATATAATTGATAAATAACTGATAATAATAATATTTGTGCATTACATTAGGATTACTTGTATTGTTAATAGCTGCTATAGAGCTATACAATAAAGAGTTGCAGAACAGCTAGCAACCACAGATATAAATAATTATAATAATAAAGCATGGTTATGGCTACCACAGATATGAAAGCTGGTGAATAAGGGCCATTGATTCCTCCATATTTTAAATACCTCTGGGCATATAGTTTTTACGTCCAATCCCATGCAATGCTGATGAGAATGAAGTGTTGTTATTAAGCTAGGAATGCGAATAAAACCAGCGCAAGTCATCTCAATAGGTTCACAATTCAGAGAAGGCCCGTAGAGTATCATTAAATGGGATCAATTCAAGGCGATTAAGATACTCAGCTTAAATGACTCGCATAAACCTTGAGCTAGCACTATCAGAATGGAATCCAATTTAAAAGCCCTGACATGTGGATTGATGGACTCTGTCTCGCTCTGAGTGGTCCAGTCACTAGTACAGATGGGACGGTGTCCTATTGGTGAGTTCATGGCTGAGATAGAATAAGAAAATTGCGATGTAGTAGAGGGGGGAGTACAGAATAAATTCTTGTATGCCAGCAGACAGACTTAGTCAGAGGATAAAGAACAGAGAGATACAGCTGAACGCTGACAAGAGCTTCGAGACGCTGAAAAAAATAGATTAAAGTCAAACAAAAGAGAACAGACCGGGGAAAAAAAACAGAACAATCAAAGGACAAAATGGGCAAAAAGCCCAGGAATATGTTCTCTTTGTATTTCTCTCATTGCTGCTTCCTCAGTTAGTGCTCCTTGTGTCTGTGACTAATACGCCAGAGCTTTTATTAGAATTACTCTAGTATTATTATTCTGGGATTCTAGACGTATGCAGATAGCAAACAAGTGGTAGAACAAAAAACATATTTTTGATTACTAAGTGAACCCACTTTATTATAATCAATTACCTTTTTATTCTTACTAAAGCAATTTTAATATGGAGTGACCCACGTTTACTAAGCTGTGTTACTGCTATTTGTTTAGTTGTAGGGAAGTGTAATGCTTAAGGTAAAGCTCGGCTCCAACAATATATGGACCAAGAACTACCAGATGTGCAAGCCGGGTTTAGTATAGGAAGAGGCGCAAGAGATTGAATTGCCAATGTCCTCTGGATAATAGAGAAAGCAAGAGAGTTCCAGAAAAAAAAACATTTACTTTTGCTTCATGGACTATTTTAAAGCCTTTGACTGTGTGGATCACAACAAAAGAGATGGGAGTACCAGATCATCTCATTGGCCTCCTGGGGAATCTGTATGTGGACCAAGAAGCCATGGTCAGAAGCGAACATGGGGCAACAGGATGCTTGAAAATCGGAAAAGGTGTGCAACGAGGTTGTATATTGTCACCTTATTTATTTAACGTATACACTGAGTATATCATGCACAAGGTCGGACTGGATAAATCCAAAGCTGGAATTAGCATTACTGGTAAAAATAAGAACAACCTCAGATACGAGGATGATACTGAAAGGGAGGAGGAACTAAAGGGCCTATTTATAGGGTGAAAAGTTGTCCTGGTGCTCAATGTTAAGAAGAAGAAGATCATAGAAAACGGCAATCTCAGTTCCTGGCAAATAGATAGAGAAGAATTGGAGGCAGTGACAGATTTTATTTACCTGGGCTCGCAGATCTCTTCAGATGGTGACTGTGGTCATGAAATTAAAAGACGTTTGCTTCTGGAAAGGAAAAATATAGCAAGTCTGGATAAGCTATTAAAAAGTAAAGATATTACATTATTAACAAAGTTTCTGCGTAGTTAGAGCTATGGTATTCCCAGTAGTAACATATGGGTGCGAGAGCTGGACCATAAAGAAGGTTGAGCGCCGTAGAATTGACGCACTTGAATTGTGTTCTTGGAGAAAACTGCTTAGAGCTTCTTGGAGTTCAAGGAGATCCAAACTATATAAATCCATGCTACAGGAAATCAAGATGAACTGTTCACTAGAAGGTATGATCAAGAGTTTAAGCTCAAATATTTTGGCCATATCATGAGAAGACTCTGATGTTGGGAATAATTGAAGACACACGAAGAAGTAGACGGCAAAGGAGGAGATGGATAGATGAGGTTGTTGAAGCAATGAACATAAACTTGAGGGAGCTCAGATGGGCAGTAACTGACAGATGTGCCTGTTGTGCTTCAGGCCATAGAATCATGGAGAGTTGGACATGACTGAACTACTAAACAACAACAGGGAAGTATAGATTACATCATACAGATGGGTCACAATTTACTGTTCATGTCCTTGTACTATTTCACTGTGTTAAATGTAAATGTAGTAAATCTTTTTTTTAATTAAGTAAAGGGAGTTGCCTGTCATATTCAAATATGGCAAGTATCTGTTTCCCTGTTTTTACCTTTTTTCTAATCAAACACATGCTGCTTATATCAGACACACACATTACACGGAGTCATTCTATACACATACAGATTTATATAATTTAAAAATAAATTTGTTTCCCACACCAACAAGCTGCTTACATAGGCACAGCGTACCTACCAATAGAAACACTGCATTTGGGTATGGATATTAACCTTTACTAACCTCCAAGCAGCAGCAGCTCAATGCAGAGATCTACAGATCAGTGCCTGACTCCTCCTGCTTCCTTCTACAGGGGGACTACGTATTGCATGATTCCTTCCTGCACAAACTGCCATCACTGATTGTTACAATGCTTTTTGTATTAGCTGCCTGCGATTGGCCAAAACAATTATGAATTCTCTGCTAATTTTAGCAGAGATATCCAGGGGTGTTAACTAACAAAAGCAACTGCTTGCAAACTCAAAATATTAAGCAAAGTTTACGGTGAGTTTGTTAATGTTTATTTTGGTATTTTTTCATACAAACATTTTTTCCATACACTACTGATTATCCGCTATCAGATACACTCATAATCCAGGAAACTTAAATATACATGTAATGCACCTATACAACATACACATTACAGTTAATTAACTTATCATGTTCTTATTGACTTTGGCTTACTGATTTTGTGTATGAAAATGAAAACACATAGTTATTGTAGATAAGTAGCAGCTCAACCACCTTTACTCTTGAACCCCTTGAATAGTATCTCTTCCCAACCAAATCCTGGACTCTTTATATGATTTATTATTTATGTAATGGAATAAAAATAGCAGTGATGTAACTTATTTTTTATAGCGAAATGCTGCCTTTTCTAAATCAAATAACTTATTGTCTTGTTCTGGGCAATTAAGAAGTCTAAATAATGTCAAGCTTGAGACCCAAGACTATGTTCAGAAGGTAGTCCTAAATACATCCCAACTTAAGTGGGCTAGATGCAAAAAGGTAATATGCTTTGATTCTCATTTGCATGTCACTACCCAAGATCCCTAGCAGCACTGAAAAATTCTGGAAGAACAATAGCTCGGTCTTATCAGAAGCTTGAGAACTTGTAGCTATATAGCTTATGTGCCATGTTAACTGCTATCATGTAGGGGATACATCACATTAGTACTGTTAAATCTCCCGTCAGTCACAATTTGTCATTCTTTATTAGTGCATTTAATCAATTACTCCTTGTCCAGTGCTCTGCTTATCTGGTGTTCAGTTAATAGGAAATTCCCCCAGACTTGAGGATTACTGGCTTGTGATAGCCTTTAATAGTTGTTTTATCCTTGACTTTAATCATTTTTATCTATTTGCTGAATTTATGGTCATGGATTACTGCATTCACTTTTGAGTTGCAGTGAACTTCTTTGAGCTGCTTGTGTTGCACATGTGCTTATAATGATATTTTTCAGTGTATGTGTGTATATATAGAGATGCTGTTATGGTTTCTGTATACTCTGAGCAGCGTCCTACCCCCGCCCCCCCCCCCCCCCCCCCCCCCCATTTATTTCAGCCCTTATACCCATGATGACATCTAGAACCAATGAGATTGCTATTAATACAACATAATGTGCTTGTAGTATATGGTGCCCAGATGGTGCACACTTTTTTTCTATGTACACTTTTTAAATAAAATAATTGGATAAAGGGCAAAATGCCTTTTGGAGAGAAAAATAAATAAATACATATTTAACTTTCATATGCAATTTTTCTTAACTGCTGGGTTCCATTTCTTTTCTCAACTGATCCTGCCTACTATTTTCTCAAGAGTATGTATCCTTGAAAACGAATAAGATTTCCATTACTCCCATCAAAAGTACTAGAAGTTTTAGCTGGCACATTCCCACTGTGCAGATAGAAGCTTCCTTTCATTCCAAGTCTCCTCCCACCTCAGGAACTTGAGCAGCTAAAATGATAGATCCCACTGCAGTGTAACTGCACATAAGATTTGAAAAAAATGGAGGGTGTACCTTATTTTTAAAGTTCAAAATAGTATCTTTTAAGTATATTATTACAGAGGTTTGCTTATAAAAAATGCTGACTGCAGGGCTGCTACAAGGTTCAGCCCCTGCACTGTGTGTTTTTCATTAGCATCTCCCTTAAAGACCACTGTACAATTAAACATACATATGTTTGTAAAGTTTGACACTGAATAAGAGCATTATTAAGCCGGGAAAAAATATTAAGGCTGTTTGTAGTCAGAAAAATAAAAATAAATTTAAGTTGGTCCATGGCGGCATCCATGATACATTGGTGGAAGTTGTATGTGAGTAATGTCAGACAGATCCAATTATCTAACAAAGTCATTTAATTTCTCCCATTTGACCTCCTCCCCCAGCTTTCTCTCCACTGAAAATCCTTATCTTAGTTATTAATGAATAATATCATATTCACTTACAGCACATTAAAATAAAAAATAAAAAACTGAAAGAGATTAGAAATAAACATAAATGACATGTCACTGTTCACAGACTATGGCTTTTTACAAGGAAAGATACATTTCACTATTTGGTATGTAGCATGTGAGACCCTGTGAAGATCAAGCAAGGTAAAAGTAATGAGAAAGCCTTGGAAGAGATGAAACGTGTTGACTATTACTGCTCTCTATGCAATACTGGTCTGTTCTAGACCACTGTGCCGAACCTAGATTAATAAAAGCCATCATCATAACATCACAGAAGTTTTTTGTTGTGAGAGTAGTAAGATCCTTACTGTGGACGATCGACGGGGTGTGGTATACTTGTTTCTGGGGCACAGGGGCTAGGGAACTTGGGGGGATGGGGGGACCAATCCCTCCGAGATGATATAAACAGGGACACAAAAAATAGCAAAATTAAACTTAAACATGTATTACCAGCATTATGGAGTAGTATGTCTTCCCCATGAAAGATTTGACCCATAATATATATATATATATATATATATTATTTTTATATTCCAATACAATATATACAGTTGTGCTCAAAAGTTTGCATTCCCTTGGCATATTGGTAATATATGTACCATTTCTAAAGAAAAAATTAGTGAGCAGCAAAACACATTTATTTCTTATGTGATTCTTATTTAACTGTAGGTTATAACTGAATGGCACAATCATAAAACAAGACATGGCAACAAATAGAAAAATGAATTGACCCTGTTTAAAAGTGTACATACCCATAGTTCTTAATACTGTGTATTGCCCCCTTTAGCATCAATGACAGCGTGCAGTCTTTTGTAATAGTTGTCTATGAGGCCCCTAATTCTTGCAGGTGGTATAGCAAAATGCCTCCAGGTCATGCAAAGTCTTTGGTCGTCTTGCATGAACCGCAGGTTTGAGATCTCCCCAGAGTGGCTTGATGATCTTAAGGTCAGGAGACTGTGATGGCCACTCCACAATCTTCACCTTTTTCTGCTGTGACCACTGGAGGGTCAACTTGGCCTTGTGCTTAGGGTCATTGTCATGCTGGAAAGTCCAAGAGGGTCCCATGCCCAGCCTTCGTGCTGAAAAATGCAAACTGTCTGCCAGTATTTTCTGATAATATTCTGCATTCATCTTGCCATCAATTCCCTGTGTCTTTAGAGCCCACCCCCCACCCCAAACATCAGTGAGTCCCCACCATGCTTCACAGTGGGGATGGTATTCTTTTCACTATAGGCCTTGTTGACCCCTCTCCAAACATAGTGCTTATGGTTGTGACCATAAAGCTCTATTTTGGTCTCGTCACTCCAAATTACAGTGTGCCAGAAGCTGTGAGGCATTTCAAGGCGTTGTCGGGCATATTGGGCTTTTTTGTGGCATTGGCGCAGTAAAGGCTTTATTCGGGCAACTCGACCATGCAGGTCATTTCAAGTATCATCGTATTGTGCTCCCTGAAACAACCACAACACCTTTTTCCAGTGCAGACTGTATTTCTCCTGAGGTTACCTGTGTTTTTTTTTTTTGTATTCCAAACAATTCTTCTGGCAGTTGTGGCTGAAATCTTTCGGGGTATACCTGATCTTGGCTTGGTATCAAGAGATCCCATAATATTCCACTTTTTAATAACTGATTGAACAGTACTGACTGGCATTTTCAAGGCTTTGGATATCTTTTTATATACTTTTCCATCTTTATGAAGTTCCATTACCTTGTTACGCAGGTCTTTTGACAGTTCTTTTCTGCTCCCCCATGGCTCAGTATCTAGCCTGCGCAGTGCATCCACGCGAGAGCTAACAAACTCATTAACTATTTATACACAGACACCAATTGCAATTTAAAAAGCCACAGGTGTGGGAAATTAACTTTAATTGCCATTTTAACCTGTGTGTGTCTCCTTGTGTGTCTGTAACAAGGCAAAACATTCCAGGGTATGTAAACTTTTGATCAGGGTCATTTGGGTGATTTCTATTAACATTATGATTTATAAAAGAGATAAACAACTATGTGATAATAAATGGCTTCATATGATCACTATCCTCCAATAAAATACATTTTGTTTGCATGATCAGTCATATTTTCAAAGTAAATGCCAACATTTCACAATTTCTGCCAGGGTATGCAAACTTTTGAGCACTTGTATTGTATTGTGTTATTCTTTTTCAGGTATGAAATGTCTATAAATGCCAGAGAATTGAATATCTGCATTTACTTGATCAAGACACATGTGGTGGTCATATTCATCAGTTGTCTTATTTTTAACAGTAAGAACCACAAATGAGTTCTGAATAAGGGCTTGTGGTTGACAGTGACTGTAGTTTATGGTAATTGCCATTTCTTTGATTGTATTTATTTTTTATTTTAGTGTACTGTGGGTGTATGTTATTAAATTCATTATTGGTTACCTAGAGGGAATTGGTGAGATTCTCCTTTTACGTTTAGCAGCTACAGTAAATGCATTAGCGCCATTTCATATTCTCCCTTATTGGCCACCTCATCATAGTTACAACATAATATTGAAACATATTCACATAAGGGTCAAACAGCAGCTCGACTGTTTGCTGTGTATTTCAAGGGTACAAACCAATCTTTGGCGTCTCCAGCTTGCTCACCTTGTTTGACGCACGATTAGAGAGGTTTCTTGGAAATATCCAGTCTTTCCCTCACACTCTTACAAGAAGGTAGCAGCTTCTCGATAAACATCACAGCAGATGTTAGTTTAGTAGCTCGGGCCTGGTCCGTATACTATGGCCATGTCATAGTGATTTTTTCCCATAGAGAATACAGTCATACAGTGACAAACTCACATATATGGAATAAAATGGAGCTTTGGCCCATTATGTGACTTCAATATCAGGCATTGTTCACTCCGTATTGTTTTAAATGTATTACCTGGAATTCAGTAATTAAAAATTTCAAATAGCCGTTTTTAAATCATCATTGTAATTAATGAAACAATATAGTTTTTTAATGACGGTGAGTCACCAGTAATAGCAAAGGGATGACATGGCTCATAATAGCATGAAAGGGAGATTGAAAGCATTTTTTCTTCATTGTTGGATATGAAAGACAGCATTTAACAATGTAGCGTTGTGTGTTTTGGTTTTTCAAATGAAGCTCTTTGCGATGACATGATGTGGGAGAAGCCCATAATAAAATACTGTGGTACCTGCTTTTCTATCTTCTCCAAAGGAGCCTAGTCCTGTATTCACCACGGGAATCCCTTCGCTGGGTCAGCACAAGATGAACATGACACCACTGGACTTTGTTGTTCCCAACCCAAGGCTACCCCTGTGATAACCATGTCTTCCCCTGTATGGACTGTCTAGTGTCTGGAGACACTCATCCTCAGTCAATTCCCCTTGTGTCTAGGTGAGCCATTTACTCACAGCACTAAAACTCGCAGCACTTGGGCGATGAGCACCAAAGGCGCTCATTGCCTGCGAGCCTCGCGAAGCTAGGTGAGCAGTGGAGCCAAAGAAACACTTAGGAAATGCGGGACTGCCTTAGGCTGCAAGTACTTGACAAACGTGGGACATAGAACAAAAAAATACGAGATAGGAAAAATAAGAAGTTAACGGCCGAACCGCTGAAAGCACAAAACATGAAACACAAAAAAAAAAAAAAATACAAAGAAAAAATTGCACACAGCAGGGGGGAACAGCCAGGACGTCTGAGAGTGAGGTGGAACGCAAATTTAAGTCCATTTCGGGGAGTTTCGACACTCGAAAATGGCCTAAGCGGAAAAAAAAATGTTGGAGAAAAAAAATTAAAACAAGGCTACACGATCCTGGACCACGCAAAACACCGCCAACCGCGTACCACTTTACAAGACGCGGCACTTAGAAAAACAAAATACGAGATAGTAAAAATACAAAGTTAACGGCCGCACCGGGCAAAGCACAAAGCACTAAACACACAAAAAAAAAATACAACAAAAACATTACACACAGCACGGGGGAACAGCCAGGACGTCTGAGAGTGAGGTGGAACGCGAATTTAAGTCAATTTTGCAAGTTTCGGCATTCGAAAATCATCTAAGCGAGAAAAAAAAATGGCGGGCAAAAAAAATTAAAACGAGGCTACGCGATCCTGGACCGCGCAAAACACCGCCAACAGCATACCACTTTTACACAGGAACCTACAAGGTACAAAATACACTATTACAAAGGACGGCAAATGCTTGCGAACTGCGTAACACATAGACAATAAACACTATTTTACAATCTGAACTTGCCATTAACAACATTACGCATCTACAGTTGCGCTTTACACAAATAAACCAACGGTTTGCCCTCGCGCACGCAGCCTATTTCTAATGCACAGTTACAACATTCATAAAACTTTATCCTCGGGGCAGCAACAGTCCCACTGGACATTATATGCTGCAGTTCAACAAAAAGAGATTGTTACATATATTAATTAGAAAAAGGTAAACTATATTAAATTAGTATTTAATTAATTCATTAATTAGTATTTTTAAAATAGAGACAAGCAAAAGGACACGCGAGGAGAGGCTCGCAATGAGCCATGATATTGTGTGCCAAACATGGCTTCACATTTTATTGACCGTAATTTTTTGCCGGGCAAGTCGCTAGTCACTTCATAAGCCTTTACACGTCCCATATGTTTAATTCATTATAGAGGGTGCATTTTGCACACTATTGAAAGCCAAAGAGTAACTCCCACAAGCACTCCCTCTAGAGCAAAGGAGGGTTAGCAGTAAGCCATTTACACTCACATTTCAAACAGAGGTTTGATCAGGGATGAAGCTGTCCCTAGCACAACCTGATATGGCCTGCATAGCATAATATATATGTCCAGGTAAGTTACCTGATTATTGTGGGAGGGGCCCTCCCCCGCCTCTTCTTGTGAGTGGGGCCTCCTCTGACCTTTAAAAGCTAACCTTTTCCTGGCACACTTCAGTTCACTTGCGCCTCTTGTTCCTGGAGGGTGTTTCTGGACGATTCCTCATTTTTTGGCTTTACCAAGCCTTGCTTTGCTGAATGTCCGTAAGTCCGTAAGGGCATTTCATTGCTGGAAAGCGATGGTACCAAAGCCTCCTTGCCTTTGTCCAAGGTAACACTTTTCGGCTTTCGCTAAGCACTCCATTGGTGATTCGGCCCCCATCAGCATCCTTGCCCTTGTCCAAGGATACGCCGCTTTCAACGTCATGTGACTTTGGACAAGCGCCCATAGTAGATTCGCCCCATATCTACTAAGCTTCATCCTTGCCTATGCTCAAGGACTCGCTTTCTCCTTACTACGACAATCTGGCCCACTACGCTAGATTTTGTAGCTTTGGCCACATATCCAGCTACCCTTCGCCGTAGAAGAGGGACCCAACCACAAATATATATATATATATATATATATATATATATATAAAACAATATATATAACAACATATAGATAGATAGATAGATATGCACAAATAAAAATAAATATAATTACAATTAATAAGTAAAATAACAATGGATGGAAGTGTTAGATAGTTGTGCATGAATGATAGTAATTATATGTCCAGTTTCCAGAAACAAACCGTCCTCTCTCTTATTTTATCTAAGGTAATTAACTCTCACAATAGGGCGATAACCAGGTAGAAAATGACCAGATGTCTAAATTAGCATAATTACAGAGGCTCTGAGGTTAATCACCTGCAACAACTGGGGTATTTGCTGGGTATTGATAAAAAAATGTAATCTAAAATACAACATATGTGAAAAGAAATGTTTCATTTCAGGAGAGGAGTTTGGATCTATCCAGATACACATTGGGTACGGTGCCATTCAAGGTAATGCTGCCAGATACAAACCCAGCGCTGGGCGCCATCTGCTTAACATCAGAGAGTTTACACTTCTCTCCTCCTGACACTTCCCAAAGTCATCAAGCCGGACGCTGAGCTAAATTGGAACAAATCGCTTTAATATATACAGTATATAGTTTCAGAGTCAGTATGTGCCACTTATCCTCTTAAATTGCCTTTTGTGGCATCAATAAAGTGAATATAATTAACTATTTCACTGGTAGAATGGCCTACAATGCTCTGCCAGGGAAAGGGTTAAAGGAACAATGTACTAAAATATTTTAAATATATTATTTCGAAGAACTACACTTGAAAGTAAGCCAACTGTTTTTAGAATGTAAAATAAAATAATACAGCTTTTAATGTATTACCTTTCATATGCAGTTATGCTGGAGTGACATCTACCATTTTGTTTTCTGCTATACTTCTTCCTGAAGTCGGAGGAGACTTTAAATACACAAGATGATTCTATCTGGACAATGGGAATGTGTCATCTGCAATTGCCAATGCATTAATTCAGATTAATGAGAAACTCATTAGTTTACAAGCTGGAGATAGTAACTAGGAAGATAAGCTTATAAAAGAAAATGGACCCCACCAGTAAGAAATAATTGAGGTTCGGACAACATTTTTTCTTTTATAAAGTTTATTTATTCAAAGATCCATATGGTTACCACATTGGTCCTATAAGAGGACAAGGCCGGACCATTGGCCGGGCTGAGACATGTAGCGTCTGACCCACAGACAGAAACCATTGGACCAGGACTGTTCTGCTCTACAGTTCAGCTGCAGCTGGACACTTCTCAAATCATCGTGCAAGATGGCAGATTGTTAGTTAAACATCAGGCTGCCACGTATACGTTTCATTATTGATGCTGCTAAGTCCCAGATGCAGAAAGAATAACATTCAGTGAAACCGGTCAGCTGTCCTAGAATGAGGAGTAATTAGATCTTCTAGTGAGAAAAAAACGATATGCATATGTGGTGTCATTTATATATATTTGTCGTCTCTTTCTCTTGTAATGGTAGCCGTCGGTGTGTCATAAAGCTACGCAACCTTGCTTAGAAGGCCAGGGAGAGTAGAGAAGAAGGGCATGGAAGGTGACGTCTGAGGGGCTTAAGTAGTCGAAGAAGGCTCCTTCCACAACTTCAGGTTTACTGCTTGCTCTGATATTATTACTCCTAAAAATAATACACCTCTATGAATGGCTTCCTTCAAGACTCCTAGAAGATAGCAGGCTGGCTTCTATAAAATCTTCCTATCTCCAAAGGTTTAGATATTTTTCTAAACTATCTATCCTGATATAAATGGGGTTCTAGCATTTAAAACCTAGCTCCTTCTACCACACATATCTAAACTAGTAGTCACAAGATAAAGTGCAAGCCGTGATCCTGAAGATATATATAAACTCTGCTCTCCTATGGACATGAACTTAGGTCAAAGCTGTCAAATATGGCACCATACATGACAGAGAACAGGAAGATGGGGAGATACCAGAAGCTGAGAATATATTACTTTGGTGCTCAAATGTTTTCTAACTTGAAAATAAGAGGCTCAGTAAGATAATGCAGGAACTGGAGAGGTACAGTATCTGTCACTGAAGTCAAAGTGTTAATAAATATACAAAATAGCATTTCTACAGGTTTTACAAAGGGCTAAAACAGACAGAGATATACAGCGATCTTACCAAACAGCCATAGACAGAGATGACAGTTTATTGGACTCCTATAAAGAACCTCTTACCACACATAAACATAATACACAGGAATTATATACAAATCGTATAGTAGATCATGTCACACTACGATAGATATGATAAATGAGCTGCATATAAAACCTATGAATATATATGATAAATGCAGGCAACACCATGTATGTTAATATATATTCATGTTTATGCAATATATTCATTTAATGCAAGTTCAATAGCTGTCATGTATCACTGGAGTGTATTTATCATACAATGCTGAGTATCAGAGGGGGGTATACCAAATGTCTTAGGTATTAAGTAATAAACATGAGCTGAAAGAAAGGATTTAGCACAGAGGAAGAGAAGGAGGATGGATAAAGGGTTAGTGTTCAGAAATAAAATGGTGGAATCAGTTGGCGGTTGTTTAAGAAGCACAGCAGTTTGGTAAAATCTTCACTAGCTTGTGAGGTCTGTAACAAAGTCACAAAAATATGATATTATATTTAGATGAATTTGGGCCTCATTCAATTGCAATTTGGTCAATTGAATAGGGCTCTAAATAAGCACATAGCATATTTGTTTTAAATACTTTTTTAGTTAGTGAACTTCTATCCAAAAGCAAGGTCTTCACTAACTAAAGACTTCTGAAAAAAATATGCTATGTGCTTATTTAGAGCCCTATTCAATTGGCCAAATCGCAATTGAATGAGGCCCTATGATTTTGTCAAGGGGATTCCATCTTGGACTGCTCGTTTTCCTGTAGCTTGAGGAGGAGGTTTTTTTTGTTTTTGTTATGGGGGCTTACTCTTCTGTTGAGTTCTATTCTCAAGGTATTATATCTTTCAACAGTACTGGGTAGAGATCTCATTTGAACCCACCATTGAACGCATTCTTGTCAGGTTTTAGGAAGTTGGCAAAATGTCCATCACCATTAAAGCAAAATTCTATACAATATTCCAAGATTAAGTACTCTATTGATTTTAATTAGAAAAAATATATGTTTGATGTCTCTGATGGTTACTGAAGGGGTCAATAAAGTTTTGGTGAAGGATGTGTGTGAGATGGGTGCTTATATATCTAGAGGAACAGGCATTGTATTTATTGTTGCAAGTGTGTGTTAAATTCAATAGAATCCAATTATATAACAAATATCCCTCACCTCTCTTTTTTATCTCCCCCATCCCTCTCTCTCTACTGATTAAAAAAACACCATGGACCAGAAGGAAGTGATGGACCAGATAAAATGGAATTTTTTATACATAAACAGCATCTTCAAAAATTCAGATTTTCCCTTTCTTCCTGTTCTCTCTAATGTTGGTTGCCATTTTCCATAGCTGAGACCTAAAGACACACCCCAGAGGGATGGGCTTCTGTCTGTACAGGGATGTTACACTGATGGTGCAATCAGGGACAGAGGGTTATAATATAATTAGTAAGATAATTGTTCATTAAAATCTATAATCTAAATGCCACAATAACTCAACAGCAAGGTGAAAATGTCAATACTAAACATCTTTGACATAACGTTGACATTCACTGTAATTAAAAGAAGCATGTAATAAACTAACAACCTTAGCAGCTCTGAGTGAAAAAAACATTTGGAAAAATCCATATTTTTGAAGAATGAAGGAATCCATTTTGTGTTTGTTACTCCCTGAGCGCTGAATCAGGTGCCTCTTTGTCATTATTGGTAGCAGAGCATTATGGAAATCCTGGTCTGAGTAGAATGACATTTTTTTCCGTTCTGTGATCTCTAGTCTTATTTGAATATCATTGTTAGTCCTTAGTTGTACCCCAGCCACTAACAATAAGGAGATGCAGCATACTGAAGGTGGTGAAAAAGGGACAATCTTCAGTGTAAGATTTCTCACTAAAAATATATATTTTTTAAATTACAGTGAAAATAAAAAGATATTTATTTTGATATTTAGTACTGGAATTTTTCAATTACTGGCGCGTTATAGTGGCCTTTTATACACAAGGGCAAATTCTCTCAAAAATGGTACATATAACTTCCTGTATATCTATATGAGAGGACATGGCTGTGTTTAAATTACAACCACTCCCTCTTGTGGCGGAAGTCAGGTACCACTGAGATAATAATTATCTTGCAGTGGGGCACATGTTAAAAATGACCCCCCCCCCCCCCCCATAGAGCACTTATGTATGTCGCCTATAAGAGAAAAACATTACTTTTTGCCTTCACCGTATCCATTTATTGTATGCGTGTAAGCCTGTTATCTGAATCTTGTGTCCATATAATGTATCTTTATAATTGCCTTGGCATAGTGTGCACTGAAATGTATATCATTTCTGTTTATATTTTGTTTTATCCTATATTCTAAATAACAAATATTATATGAAAGTAGAATATAATTAAATATAATTACTGTTTATAATCTGTTTTATATTATATTCTAAATAACAAATGAATATAACAAAAGAATATAATTAAGTATAATTAAATATAATTACCATTAATATTCTGTTTTATAATATATTCTAAATAACAAATATTATATGAAAATAGAATATCACATATAATAGTTGTCAAACTACGAAACGTTGTGACGCTTTGCGAGCTTGCAAGAACTGCGTCCCTCGCAAAGCGGAGGTGGAGGCACTTCGGCGCCTCACAAGCGGTTACAAACACCCACAGAAGCGGGATTTGAAAAAAACAGTCTAACACGCAATGACTAAATACGGACTTACACAAAAAAATACGAGCCGCAGGACTTAGAAAAAAAAACATTACGAACTCGCAAAAATACACAGCGGAATACATTAAAAAAAGACTAAATACACACAAAAATAAAATAAAAAGCTTACCCACAGCAAGGGGGGACACCCAGGACGTCTGGAAGACAGGTTACACCTCAATTTTAGTCCAATTTAAACACTCGAAAATCCCCTAAGCGAGAGAAAAAATGGCCGCCGAAAAAACGAAAAAGAGGCTACAGGACCCTAAAGACTCAAAACACCACCAAGCACAGACGGATTTTCCAAAAAGCTGTACAAGGTACAACATACACTATTAACAAGGACGCAAAACCATCCACACCCGCGTACCACATACACATTCGCAGCCATTTTACAATACTAACTTACAGAATTTCGGAAGTACACAGCTACACTTAAGGATTCCCCTCGCACACACAGCCTATTTACACTAAACACTGCACACATTGCTGACACTTACAGCTCCACAACAGTGCAAATCTACATTGTATGCTGCAGGAACATCAAAACCGATTGTTAGCTCTTCAGCACAATGCTTCCTGCATATATTACTTACAAATAGGTAAAGTATATTAATTTATGATTTAATTAATTATTATCATGAAAACCTACATATACGCAAAAAAAACAAAAAAAAAAACACTATCGCAAT
Organism: Discoglossus pictus; assembly: GCA_027410445.1. Classification (NCBI taxonomy): domain Eukaryota; kingdom Metazoa; phylum Chordata; class Amphibia; order Anura; family Alytidae; genus Discoglossus; species Discoglossus pictus. The sequence goes on from CM050169.1 coordinate 224,387,434, forward strand.
AAACGCCAAAGCCCTACACCGCGTGCCTCACAAGGAGCGCCAACGCTGCTCATAGGACAAGCGCGGACCTTACAATATGACAGCAAAAGCCCCTCTGATAACAAAAATTACACCAACCAAGAGACTCGCATTTTTGATGGGCAAGTCGCTAGTAATTAAATAATAATTAAATATAATTACCATTAATATTCTGTTTTTTATGAAACTAGAATATAATTAAATATAATTAAGTATAATTACCGTTTATATTCTGTTTTATATTATATTCTAAATAACAAATATTATATGAAAATAGAACATAATTAAGTATAATTAAATATAATTACCATTAATATTCTGTTTTATCTTATATTCTAAATAACAAATATTATATGAAAAAAGAATATAATTAAATATAATTAAGTATAATTACCATTTATATTCTGTTTTATCCTATATTCTAAATAACAATATTATATGGAAATAGAATAAAATTAAGTATAATTAAATATAATTACCATTAATATTCTGTTTTATCTTATATTCTAAATAACAAATATTATATGAAAATAGAATATAATTAAATATAACTAAATATAATTGCCGTTTATATTCTGTTTTATAATATATTCTAAATAACAAATATTATATGAAAATAGAATATAATTAAGTATAACTAAATATAATTGCCGTTTATATTCTGTTTTATAATATATTCTAAATAACAAATATTATATGAAAATAGAATATAATTAAGTATAATTAAATATAATTACCATTAATATTCTGTTTTATCTTATATTCTAAATAACAAATATTATATGAAAATAGATTATAATTAGGTATAATTAAATATAATTACCATTAATATTCTGTTTTATCTTATATTCTAAATAACAAATATTATATGAAAAAAGAATATAATTAAATATAATTAAGTATAATTACCATTTATATTCTGTTTTATCCTATATTCTAAATAACAATATTATATGGAAATAGAATAAAATTAAGTATAATTACCGTTTATATTCTGTTTTATCCTACATTATAAATAAAAAATATTATATGAAAAATAGAATAAATGAACTGATGAGATCTCACAATCTCCATTTCAAACTTTAACTGCTCCACTATAGGACTTGATTCACTTGGTGAAAAAGAAAAATATAACTAACACAGAAAATTCAACATTTGCTTATTTAGCCTGCACAGGTTCTAATAAGCAGTCTAAAAACATTAACTAAAAAGAACTCATAACACAATTAATTTACAAGCCATTTTAAAGCGGAAACACTTTGTCCCACAGACTTTACTACCATCAGAGAACATATGGGGACTTGAAACATCAAACCTCTGTGGTTAGGGCCTTACAATAGTACTTTAAGTAAGCGACTTCATATCAGCTCTCTATTCAAGTTAGTGGCAATGCTTATTACATAAGATAGATAGAAAAACAGAAAGTAGCAAAAAATATAAAGGCTTTAATGTGACTCAGGAAAGGGCCTCTTGATAGCTGACGGGTGGGCTTATGGAAAGCTACATGGTGATAAAGACTTGAACATGGGCAAACATGTTGCTTAGGGGCTATGTGCCATAGTCTATAATGGAGGGCTTGTCGTTGTAATGGCTATGGGGCAAATATGCATGGAGGGCTTATGGGAAACCGCATATTGTAGCAGATATGGGCCAAAATATGCATGGAGGACTTATGGAAAGCCGTATGGATATAATGAAGTGTAGTAGCTATGGGCCAAGTATGCATGGAAGGCTTATGGAAAGCGCTCATCGCATGGCTCGCAATAAGAGCCTTTGGAGCTCATTGCGAGCCTCTCCTCTCAAGTACTTTTGCTCCTCTGAGCACATTCTGCGCTCATCACAAAGACAGATATATATATATATATATATATATATATTTTGTTAACTAATAATTAATTAGTTAGTTACTTAATAAATTAATATACCGTATATACTCGAGTATAAGCCGACCCAAGTATAAGCCGAGGCACCTATTTTACCACAAAATACTGGGTAAAATGAGTGACTCGAGTATAAGCCGAGGGTGGGAATTGTGCTGCCCCCTGTGTCCCTCTTGTGCCCTCTGTGTTCCCCTCTTGTGTGCCCTTTTCTTGTGTCCCCCTCTCTCTCCCATGTCTCTTCTCCCCTCTCCCTTCTCTGTGTCTCTTCACCCCACTCCCTTTCCTGTGTCTCTTCCCCCTCCTCATTCTCAACCTCCCTCCTCAACCCCCTTCTCATCCTCAACCCCCTCCTCATCCTCCCTCCTCATCCTCAACCTCCCTCCTCATCCTCAATCTCCCTTCTCATCCTCAACCCCCTCCTCATCCTCAACCCCCTCCTCAACCTCAACCCCCCATCCTCATCCTCCCTCCTCATCCTCAACCTCCCTCCTCAACCCCCTCATCCTCAACCCCCCTCCTCAACCCCCTCCTCAACCTCCCTCCTCAACCCCACAATCTCATCCTCAACCCCCCCACCCTCAACCCCCTCCTTAACCTCAACCCCCCTCCTCATCCTCAACCCCCTCCTCAACCTCCCTCCTCATCCTCAACCTCCCTCCTCATCCTCAACCCCCTCCTCAACCTCCCTCCTCATCCTCAACCTCCATCCTCATCTTCAACCTCCCTCCTCATCCTCCCTCCTCATCCTCCCTCCTCATCCTCAACCCCCCCTCAACCTCCCCATCCTCAACCTCAACCCCCCCATCCTCAACCCCCCCTCCTCAACCCCCCTCCTCAACCTCCCTCCTCATCCTCAACCTCCCTCCTCAACCTCAACCTCCCTCCTCAACCTCCCTCCTCATCCTAAACCTCAACCTCCCTCCTCAACCTCCCTCCTCAACCCCCCTCCTCAACCTCAACCCCCCCATCCTCAACCCCCTCCTCAACCTCCCTCCTCAACCTCAACCCCCTCCTCAACCCCCCTCCTCAACCCCCCTCCTCAACCCCCCTCCTCAACCTCCCTTCTCAACCTCAACCTCCCTCCTCATCCTAAACCCCCCTCCTCATTCTACCCCTCTAAATACCTCCCCCTCTCCCTTTCCCCTCACTTACCTGCATCTGAAGCTTCTGCTCCGGCCTCTGCTGCTTCCGGCGTCTTGACTTGGTGCGCATGTGACGTCACGTCTTTAGCATATACCATTTGTACCTCGAACGTTCTTGTGCGAAAGTGCTATTTTTTTTTTTCAGCCATTGTTTTTTCTAGCTTAGCCGATTTTCGAGTGCCGAAACTCGCCTAAATCGACTAAAATTCACGTTACATCTCACTCCCAGACATCCTGGCTGTTCTCCTGTGCTGTGTGTGATGTTTTTGTTGTATTTTTATTATTTTTTGTGTTTTTTGGTTTGCACGGTTCGGCCGTTAATTTCGTATTTTTCGTATCTCGTATTGTTTTCCCCTTTGTAATAGTGTATATATGTTCCTGGGTGAAAGTGGTATGCGCGCGGTTGGCAGTGTTTTGCGTGGTCCAGGGTCGTGTAGCCTCGTTTTAATTTTCTTTGTCCTCCATTTTTTTTCTTGCTTAGGTGATTATCGAGTGCCAAAACTCATCCAAATCGACTAAAATTCATGTTCCACCTCACTCCCTGATGTTTTTGTTGTATTTTTATTTTTTGTTTTTTTTTTGTTTGCGCGGTTCGGCCGTTAATTTCGTATTTTTCGTATCTCGTATTTCTTTCCCTTTGTAATAGTGTACTTTGTACCTCGTACTTTCCTGGGTGAAAGTCCCGCGTCTCGTATTTGTTTTTCTCTAAGTCCCGCGTTCGTCAAGTGCTTGCAGCCTAAGGCGATCCCGCGTTTCCTAAGTGTTTGGTGGCTAAGTCCCACGTGTTTCATTTCCTCCACTGCTCGCCTCGCTTCGCAAGGCTTGGAGGCAATGAGCGCATTCGGCACTCATGGCCCAAGTGCTGCGAGTTTTAGTGCTGCAAGTTAACTGCTTGACTAGCTACGCGAGGCTCGCAGGCGATGAGCGCCTTCGGTGTTCATCACCTAAGTGCTTCAAGTTAATGGCTCGCCCCGCTTTGCGAGGCGAGCAAGCGATTAGCGCCTTTGGCGCTCATCGCCTAAGTCGTACGCACCGCGCAAAGCGTGACGACGTCTCGTAATTCGACAATTATAATATGTGATAGTATGTAGTCCTTTGTGTGGTCATATTTTATCAGCCTCTGTTATTATTATTATTATTACCACTCAGAGGGTGTGAGGGGCTGTAGTGATGATGGGGGAGATTTGAGGTGTGGTAGCTAGAGGAGATGGGGGTTAGTGTCAAAACTCAGTCTTTGAGATGTTGAGGAAATTAGGGGTTTAACTGTTGCTGAAAATGTTAAACTACCGCACCCCTTGTCCTTCCTTTTATTGCTGTTGTTGTTCAGTTCTTCAGTCGTGTCTGACTCTTGGTGACCATATGGACCATGCACGCCAGGCACATTTGTGTCAGGTTGTGCTCATCCAATTGGTTTTCTTGGCAAAGATACAAAGTAAGTTGCCAGTTCCTTCTCCCGGGACCTCAATTTCTCTGACGTCTCTGCCACGACAAGGTAGCGTTCTGTGCGTTTTTAAATGTTAGCACTCCGTGTCACTTAAGTCTTCAGAGGAAAAAAAGCAATGACATCTTGTTTCCATTTAGATGGAGGACAGAAGTGAAATTAGATGTAAAAGAAAAGCTGTTAATTAGCCCAGTGGGTTGTTAAAAAAAAATCCAAACTCTGAATTATGGCCAAAAAATGACTGGTATATTTATCACTTGTTTTAATTACTCAGCTATGATAGTCTATCTTCGCTGTCGTGATAAATCTGTAGTGTGAACACTTGTGTTAAATGGATACTGACAGATGACTTTGTAAGATCTATTTGTTGTTGTTCAGTCGTGTCTGACTCTCCCTGACCTGATGGACCAGAGCTAGAGTACGCCAGGAACATACATTTTATATTATTTTGTACTCCATTTTTTGAAATGTGCTTTACAAATAACTCAAAAGACTACAAAAGTCACCTATATCTGTACCATCTGTGGCATTCATTTTTATTATTTTGTATTTTGCAGGTTTGAAAGTCCGATAGCATATCGGACCTCTAAACGCTAATTGATTGGCGTGTAACCTCCATCTTATACTGCCGTATTGATGCCGGTCTCATTTACTATTTGCTGATTCTCAATGGGTAGTTATGACCTTACTTAATTGATCCTGTTTACGCTCTGAAATGCTACATACGAGTGCATGGTTTTCGGCTTCAGCTTTTTGCCTGTAACTTGCGGGTTGGTTCATTTGAATTACTCCGTAATTGTAGCAGAGTTCAAGCCTGCAGCAGGCCCACAGACATACATATACCGTGAGTTGCGGCCTTACAATTGAATGAGGCTCTGTGTCTGAATTAGTAATGAGCTCTGTACTGCGTGGAACAATGATTATTATTATATCTTATTTGTATCGCGCCAACATATTATGTAGCGCTATACAGGGTAAAAGAACAAGGAAGAATACAATAATAACAAATTGCAGAAAATGGAGGGCCCTGGATTGAGCTTAGAAGTTTTGTAGAAAATGCTCACTACTTACAATTTAAATGGAATGGGAGAGGTAGAGACCTGCGGAATAACAGATAAGGAATAGCAGTGGACAGAAAGTAAATGAAAGTTAGAAAGGTTTTTCATTTTGTGGGAGAGGGAAGAGATCACGGTCCTTTCCCTCTTCACCATCGAAAAAACTGACAGCTGCAGTTCCGCCTCCGGCCGACAGATGGCACTGCCGATTTTAGCATATAAGGCGTGCCGACAGAAGAGGCCTTGAGCTATGAGGGACGCCCCCGAGGCCCTGGGGGGCCGAGTGCCCGCGCCGAACATAGAGATGGCCTCTCTGTTGATTCAGCGCCGTAGAGTTGCGCCACGCCGGAAGGGAAAATAATTATTTGCCTTCCCTGGAACTTGATGGTACCCGAAAACTTGCAGCGCCCTCTGGTGGAACTGCAGCTGTCAGTGCTGCAGAAGAAATGCGCACCCAAAGAGGGATAGATCCTACTGTTGTCTTGTGTTTTCTTATGTGAATAATAATTATGTGAAAATTTCTGTACACACACACGCAGTAAATAAATAGCTCACAGTTCACTGAATTATTCAATATAAATATATATATATAGTTCAAAACATGAATTTTGTTTAGCTTTTACACACAGTCTTTAAAGCAGTATGTGTTGGTCTAGTGCAGGGGTCACGGGAACTCGGTCCTGGAGGGTCGCACCCAGGCCTGGATTTGAGGATTTCCTTTCTGTGCACAGGTGAGTCCATCAGGATGACTGAAGAAGCGATAGACTTACCTGTGCGCAGCAGGGTTATCATCAAATCCAGGCATGTGTGTGGCCCTCCAGGATCGAGTTTGGTGACCCCTTGTCTGGTGGAAAGTGAGTTTTATAAAAATGTTTTCATTCGTAAGCCACTGGTTCTAAATCAATGACTTCCACTTTTAATTAAATAATGCATTTATTAACATATATAACTTTTTACCTATTTTGTTACATTACAGCCTTAAGTTCAATGCTTTGGTAATCTGAATTGTATGTGATGGATCAGAACACAATAGTCTAAGTTGGTGAAGTGAAATGAGAAAAATATATACATAAAACTATTTTTTAGAAATAGAAAACAGGAAATTTGCATGTGCGTATGTATTCACCCCTTTGTTATGAAGCCCATAAAAAGGTCTGGTCAAATGATCTGTCATTATACACAACATATACACAACTTTTTTGAAAGGCCCCAGAGGCTGCAACACCTAAGCAGGAGGCACCACTAACCAAACACTGCCATGAAGACCAAGGAACAAGTAAGGGACAATGTTGTTGAGAAGTACAAGTCAGGGTTAGGCTATACAAAAATATCCAAATCTTTGATGATCTCCAGCAGCACCATCAAATCTATCATAACCAAATGGAAAGAACATGGCAGAACAGCAAACCTGCCAAGAGACGGCCGCCCACCAAAACTCACGGGCCGGGCAAGGAGGGCATTAATCAGAGAGGGAGCACAGAGACCGAAGGTAACCCTGGAGGAGCTGCAGAGATCCACAGCAGAGACTGGAGTATCTGTACCTAGGACGACAATAAGCCGTACGCCCCATAGAGTTGGGCTTTATGGCAGAGTGGCCAGAAGAAAGCCATTACTTTCAGCAACAACAAAAAATGGCACGTTTTGAGTTTGCGAAAAGACATGTGGGAGACTCCCAAAATGTATGGAGGAAGGTGCTATGGTTTGATGAGACCATGCCCACAGTGAAACATGGTGGTGGCAGCATCATGCTGTGGGGATTTTTTTCAGCAGCCGGGACTGGGAAACTGGTCAGAGTTGAGGGAAAGATGGATGGTGCTAAATACAGGGATATTCTTGAGCAAAACCTGTACCACTCTGTGCGTGATATGAGGCTAGGACGAAGGTTCACCTTCCAGCAGGATAATGGCCCCAAACACACTGCTAAAGCAACACTTGTATCATTTCCCTCTTCACCTTCGCAAAATCCAACAGCTGCAATCCCGCCGCCAACCGACAGATGGTGCTGCCGATTTTCATATAAGGTGCGCCGACAAAAGAGGCCTTGAGGCGCGAGGCCCTGGGGGGCCGAGTGCCCGCGCCGAACATAGCGATGTGGTCTACAATTACAAACCACAGCCTCATTATTTAAACAGGCTCTTGACTGATCGCTACAAGGGCTAAACTAAAATTACAATATCTAAGTCAAAAAATGTAAACACATTTTTCACATGATTTTATACCCTCTAACTGATCATGCATAGCACATATGGTGACTTTTATGGACCTTTAATTATCTGAGAAACTTTTGCCCATAAATCTCTCAGTTGCTGGGGGATGAGAAGAATCACAGAGGAGCTATGAACTTGATCTCAACTGGATCTATGTATTAGTGGTCTACCAATAGGTCTTGGGTCCAATGTGTTTAAGGGTTATGGCAGGTTCCTGGATTTTACTAGATATATAATATACCTGTGTATCTATTTACTTTTATGTACTTTGTCACAATCTTCTATTTGGTTGAGCTTGAAGATGTCACTAGGCAAATCCAATTCAGCCGATCCTAGGTCCGATGTATACCTGCTAACAGGATATGGACCAGTACACAGACACCTTCCACCAAAAGCGCCAGCGTTAGGACAGGATAACACGATCTGTAGCAGTTACCAGCTGTAACTTAACATCCCATCCTCAGCAGAGATATCCCCAGGTACGATCAAGATTGTCCCCAGAATGAGATACACACAATTGTTACGCGCATTTGAACAGAACCGTAATTTATTCAATAAGGCACAGCTCTCTCAGGCCTGGGGTGGGTTAACTGTTATGGTGGCTGGGACCCTTTTACGACCACTCTGATGCCACAGAGAGGGTGTCTGGCAGTTTATTTCGCTTTAATCCTACATGAGAGACACATGGGGAGTGTTTGCTAGGGCCCTTTTTTTTTACAAAACAATATGGGCCTCATTCTATTATCGGCCGTAAATCGGCCGTAAGGCTGCGATTCCTTGCAGGGGTTCAGTTAACTCGCGATTCTATTATACGGCCCCGCAAGGATCTCATCTTACGGCCGGCCGCATATCTTGGAACCGGCCGTAATCTGTGAAATATAAAAACGCAAAAATAAATTCAAGCCTGCACTGTACAGCTCTGTAAATGCTAGGGATCATATTGGGGGACATGAGGATTAAAAGTAACCCCCTCTCAAGCTTGCACATCTGCCCAAACCCGAGTTCAAATTAACTGTTTATTTTCCGGCTGCGGCGTGGGTGTGTCTGAGGTGCTCCAAGCCCTCTGGACTTTTTACATGGATATTTTACGGATATTAAAAATAAAATATTTTACGGATTTGAGTATAGGATAATTATGTGCTATTTTTTCTAACACCTAAAATCCCTTTATAGTCTTCTCAAAGTGCAGGATGGCTTTATTTGAGCTATTTTATGTGCTTAATTGGTGCTAGCGGGACCTCTTTCCTGCAAGTAAGCTGCGGCTCGCTTTTAGCCTTGCAGAGAGGTTTCCCGGAGCAATTGAATTGCAAATCTCTTGCGGCCGTTTTAGATCAAAGGCTTTCCTCCGGCGCGAGCGGCCGCAAGAGATAGCAAGGCACCGGCCGCAAGCCTGCCGGAATCCCCGGCCGTAAGGGAATAGAATAGCCGAATAGCTTGCGGCCGGTCCTTGCGGCCCCGCAACGGCTGCGGCCGCTAATAGAATGAGGCCCTATGTGTTTTGTGACTTGCTCTGCTTAGGTCAGTGGGGGGGAGTTGACAAAGGATGCTAGTAATCCTTGTTGTCAAGATACCTGGGGAGTTTATGCAGTTCGGTTAGTATGAAACACTGAACACCCAATACTGCAGAGTCTGTGTCTTTGTAAGTGGCAAAGGGCAGACCCAAGCAGGTCATATGTGGTTCATTTTAGGCCGCTGAGAGTCAAGATCATGGTCATGGATGTAGTAAGTCAGACCGAGAGATCAGGAGAGGCAGAGTGAGGTGTGGCATCTGGGCTGGAAGGAGAGAGAGGAAGTGGGTCTGCAAATTATTTGTAGACTAGCGAATTGCCCGTCAAAAAATGACGGTCATAAACTAGTAAGGCAGGGAATGCTGTTTGGCACACAATGTAAGGCTTTTGGTCCTCTGAGTACCTTCGGCACTCATTGCGAGCCCCGCGCTGAGCACCTTCGGTGCTCATTGCGAGCCTCTCCCCTGCTCTTTTTATTTTTTATATAAATATATATTTTAATACTAATTAATTAATTAAATAATACATTAATAAACTTTACCTATTTGTAATTAATATATCCAGCAATCAATATCCTGAAGAGCTGACAATCGCTGTTGTTTTTCCTGCAGCATACAATGTACAGTTGGACTGAGGTGTAAGTGTCAGCAATGTGGCAAGTGTGCAGTGTAAATAGGCGGCGTGCGCAAGGTCAAGTGGTTTGTTTACTTGTGTAAATCAACATTTTCGAACGGGAATGTTATTAGTTGCAAGTTAGTGTTGTAAAATGGCGGCGATTGTGTATGTGTTTTACGCTGCTCTTGACCATTTTCCGTCCTTCCTAATAGTGCATTTTGTACCTCATACATTCCTGGGTAAAAGTCTTATGTGCCTGGCGGTGTTTTTCGTAGTTAGGGGTCCTGTAGCCTTGTTTTAGTTTTTTTCGGACGCCATTTTTCTTGTCGCTTAGGCGATTTTCGAGTGCTGAAACTCTGCAAATTGTGTTTAAATTATTGTGCAACCTCAATGCCAGACGTCCGGCTGGAGGGTGCGGTGCAGACCCTGGGGAATGTAACGTCAATACTGCCCAGGCTCAGTCACTCATGCCTATCGCTTCAAGGTAACATTGAATTACAGAGACATACAGTGGATGATATCTAGGTGCCTGTAAGCATTTTGTGGCCGGACAACCTGGCTCCTGACATTTGTTGAGCCCTGTAAAATTACATTTTCAATATTACAGTATTCAATATTTTTTCTGGTTGCTTGAGTTCTGGTTAACTGAGAGTCTACTGTACAAGGATTAGGTAGCCATTGTGTCGTGACATTTGTATATAAAAAGATCATATATATAAAATATATAAATAGTACATCTGTGTTCACATTTGAATGTCTAAAACAAGTTAAACAATGTATTCTGGGAAGCTGATCTATCACATGCAAATATGCCCACAAATGCCTCGCCTTTCAATCCATAGCCATTTTCAAACATGGCTTCCTTTAAGCTTATGCCTGCAGTATTACACAGCTTTAATGCAAAGCCAAGGTTGGATTATATACAAGCTGAGAATCCTATCCATGTACAGCTGTTTCAAGCTTACTGGCTATCATCAGCATGGAGCGGGATCTCAGCCTGTGTTGTGGATCTTATGAGTAGGTAGTTCACCACAACAATCATTTATAATAAAAGTCTCCACTTTAAGATGTTAATTCTGATAAAAGAATTTGGAGTAAAGATGAGTTAGTTATATCTACCCCTCCAGTCATTCTCCTGTTTCTACTCATTACTTTAACTTTTCGGCCTTGAGACAGACCATTAGAATATGTAGATTTTAAAAAGGAAAACAAAAGGAAAAGAAAAGAAAAAAAAAACATGCAGGGGTGTCATGGGCCAAGACTAAGTTTCATTTTGGATCATGTTTTCCTCATGTCTTCACCTTGGGCACCTTATGTCCAAAATTAAGTTTATTGAAACAATGTAAACTGTCGGTAAGACATCTTCAATATGAGTCCACTAAATGCTCAGCCCTTGTAAGGGAGCCCAAGGGTATTTTATTGAATATACCAGTTGAGAATATGGAGAAAGAGATATTATTAAAATACCACCAATTGAACCCCTTTTGGTTAGCTTTTTATATCTGCTCCAATGTTGTGTATTTATTTTCTCATTGGGAGAAACTTAAACTAAACTTGTTGCTTAGAAGGAACTTCGCTGTTAATAACAATGTCTGATTTCCTCTGGGAGGGAAGATAAAATAAATCAATTAACACTAGTTTTTCAAGTGTGCCAAAGAGACACCATTACTACGCAGTAAATTGCTTCCTCAAACACTTCTTTGGATCTTACTAATTATTTTAATCTTATATATCCTGACCTGATATACAGCTACTGAGACCATGAGACTTCTGACATACCTAATATCACATATATAGTTGTGAGCATGCAAGGGCCTCAGTTGCTGGCATGGAGCACCGAAGGCACTCTTTGCCAGCAACTGCGGACCTCGCAAAATTTACGGACTTACGACAAACAAATACGAGACGCGTTACGGCCCATTACGACCTTGCAAAAATACGACCTTACCGCCCGAAACCCGCGCACATGTAAAGATGAAAAACACAATAAATACACACAACAAATACATAAAAAGCTTACCTACAGCAAGAGGGGGCACCCAGGACCTTGAAAACTGAAGTTACACCTCAATTTCACTGGAAATAAAAGAGTTTCGACACCATAAAATCCCTTAAGCGAGAGAAAAAATGGCCGCTGAAAAAAACAAAAATGAGGCTACAGGACTCTGAAGACGCAAAACACCACCAAACACCTACGGATTTCCCGAAAAAACCTGCGCGACCCGAAAAACATTAGAAACATAAGAAATACACACAACAAACACATAAAAAGCTTACACACAGCAACGGAGGGGCACCCAGGACCTCTGCAAGTGAAGTTACACCGTGATTTAAGTCCAAATTACAGACACCCGAAAATCACCTAAGCGAGAGAAAAAATGGCCGCCGAACAAAACGAAAACGAGCCTAAAGGACCCTAAACACGCAAAACACCACCAAACAGCTACGGATTTTCCGAAAAAGTCGGACGACATCCGAAAACAAGGACGCTAAATCAGCCACAGCCGCGTACCACACATTAGACGCCATTTTAGAACACTAACTTATACAATCCGGAAGTACACAGCTACGCTAACGGATTTGCCTCGCATACGCACACTATTACACTGCACACATTCATGACGCTTACACAGCAGCTACACAGCACTGATGCTGCAGCAACATGAAAGCAGATTGTCAGCTCTTCAACACAATGCTGCATATATTACTTCACAATAGGTAAAGTATATTCATTTCTTATTTTATTAATTATTCATTGCCATACCAAAAAAAAAAACATTAACGCTGCTCATAGCACACAAACAACCAAGAGCCTCACAATGAGCGCCGAAGGCACTCAGTGCGAGGCTCGCAATGAGCGCCGAAGGATCTTAAAACTTAAAAAAATTAATTTCGCACACAAACAACATTACCTGCCTTACAATCTTATTGCCGTCATTTTTTGACAGGCAAGTCGCTAGTTACATTATATTTATCTGCTCTTTTACTCTTGAGACACAGTTTGCTTAAGATACTTTTTGAATATCTGCAAAATATGTTTCTCACATATTTATTCTGTGGCTAATTGAAATTACATGTATAAAAAGTGGGTCATGATAAGGTTGTTTTATTTCATTGAGATGGTCTTTGTCTCTTGAGGACTGGAGTTAGCCAGGACCTGGGAAAAATAATAGCAATTTCAAAGAAACGTGGGAGAAGACCTTCACACAATGGTAATAGATGTAATAATAGAGGAGGATAAGACAAGTTCAGGAGGTAGATAGGGGTAACAATCACCCAGTTATCACAGTATGAACAAGAGAAAGTTTTTAGGGCATCGAATGGAAAATCTAGAGTGCGCAAAATAGAAATTTGACAAAGAAATAATAAAATTAAAAAAATATTAACTCTATTTAAATAAAAATTGTATAATGAAAAAAGAGAATCTGAATGTTGGACCTCCTTCAGCATAAGAACCTGGGACTTTAGAACTATGAACCAAAGCAAACTGTGCAAGATCAAACATGAGATGACAAGTTTAAACATTGGGAATCAGTGTATTCAAATGGACTGGAATAGGACATTTCACATCAGACAACCACCAGATCTTCAAGAACTTCATAGAAGATATGGAGTAGCCCTCATAATCAATCAAAAGGTGGCCAATGCGTGGCCAGTAAATGACAGAATAATTTCAATTTGAATTCAAGGCGAGTCATTTAACATCACAGTGATCCAAGTCTATGCTCCAACCGAAGAGGTTGAAGTTGTTCAGTTCTACAAATATATTCCACACCTCATAGATATAACACCAAGAAAAGTTGTTACTTTTATCATAGGACATTGGAATGCTAAAGAAGGGAATCAAAGGATAACAGGGAAGATTGGTCTTGAAGTACAAAATGAAATATTCTTCCAAGATCATAGTAAACACCCTCTTCCAACAGCCTTAGAAACTACTCTACACATGGACATCACCAGGTCAACAAGGGACGGTATTTAGAATGCTAGAAGAAGTTTGGACAGTAGTTTGTGACATTGTCTAGAAAACAGTGTCAAGAAATATTCCCACAAGAAAGAAGTAAGAAAGAATAATAAGGCAAACTGGCTATCTGAGGAGGCTTTGAAAGCCCAGGAAAGAAGGAAAGTGAAAGGTTGTAGAGATAGGAAAAGACTTGACCAATTGAATGCAGAATTGGAGAGGATAGCAAGAAGAGACAAGGAGACATACTATAGTGAGTGATGTAAAGATGTAGAAGAAGAGAACAGAATCTGAAAGTCAAGAGATTTCTTCAAGAAAATTGGGTATCCTGACAAATAGATGTCAAAGCAGTGACAGATTTCATTTTCCTGAGATCCAAGATCTCTGCAGATGAAATTAAAAGACATTTGCTTCTGGCCGGGAAGCTATGGCAAGTCTGAACAAGCTGTTAAATAATAAACATAATACACTATCAAGGTCTGCATAGTTAGAACTATGGAATACCCAGTAGTAACATATGGATGTAAGAGTTGGACCATAAAGAAGACTGAGAGACACAGAATTAACACCTTTTAATTGTCCTGCTGGAGAAAGCTGCTTACAGTCTATTGGACTACAAGAAGATCCAGTCAGTTAAAACTACATGGAATCAAGACAAACTGTTCACTGGAAGGTATGATCATGAGGCTGAAGTGAAAATATGTTGGCCATATAACGAGAAGACAGGATTCATGCTGAGAATGATTGAAGGCACACAAATAAGGGGAGCACAGAGATGGAGATTGGTAGATGTCTAGAGGACGGCATGTGAGAGCGGGCTCTGGGACTGCAGCTTGTGACTATCTCTTATATTTATCCCATATTCATGTCAGGTCTTAAAGGGACACTCTCATCCCAACAGGTAGTTGTTTTAATCTAAAGAGCAATACAAACTATAAATACATTGTACTAGCCTTTTCCTACAGTATTTTATTTCAGAGATATGAGCATTCATTTTTTGCTGCTAATTTGCGCTCGATTTGCTAATCTGCAGCTCAGAGTGCTCGTCAATATAAATAAGATGTTTGTCCAATACAAGCAGGTTTTTTTACTTGTTTTAGACATTCAAATGTGAACACAGATGTACTATTTCTTTACTGTACGGTGGAGGCTTCTATCGCTCTTTTACCCACCATATTATAAATGATTGTTGTGGTGAACTACCTACTCATAATTTCCACAATACAGGCTGAGATCCCTCTCCATGCTGATGATAGCCAGTAAGCTTGAAACAGGTGTACATGGATAGGATTCTCGGCTTGTGTATAATCCAACCTTGGCTTTGCATTAAAGCTGTGTAATGCAGCATGCATAAGCTTAAAGGAAGCCATGTTTGATAATGGCTATGGATTGAAGAGCGCGGCATTTGTGGGCACATTTGCAAGTACCAGCTCAACTTCCCAAAATGCAGTGTAATAACTGTTTTTCTTGGAATTCTGAGCTGGAAGCAGCTTTTTTTTTAACTTGTTTTAGACATTCAGGTGTGAACGCAGATGTACTACTTGCCCACCATATTATAAATGATTGTTGTGCTGAGAGGGGAAGAAAGAGAGAGAGAGAGGGGTGAGAGAGAAAGAGATAGAGGGAGAGACAGGAGAGAGATAAAGAAAGATGTGAGAAAGAGAAAGAGGCAGAGAGAGACAGAGAGGAAGAGGGGGGAGGGAGAGAGAGAGGGGGGAGAGGGAAACAGAGAGAGAGAGGAGAAAGAGAGAAAGGGAGAGAGAGATAAAAAAAAAGAGAGATAGGGAGAGAGAGAAAGAGAGGGGGAGAGAGAAACAGAAAAATATGGGGAGAAAGAGAGGGAGAGAGAGATAAAGTTAGGGAGAGAGAGAGGGAGAGAAATGGAGAGAGAGAGAGGGGGAGAGGGAGAGAGAAAGAGAGGCAGAAAGGTAGAGAGAGAAGGAGAGAGAACAAGAAAGAGAGAGAGAGGAGTGATAGAAAGAAAGAGGAGATAGAGAGAAACAGAGAGAGGGGGAGAGATAGAGAAAGAGAGAGAGAAAGGGAGAAAGAAAGAAAGAGGGAGAGAGAGACAGATAGAGAGAGAGGGGGGGAGAGAGAGATAGAGAGGGAGAGAAAGAGAAAGAGAGAAAGGGAGGGAGAGAAAGAAAAAGGGAGAAAGAGAGAGAGAGAAATGGAGAGAAAGATAGGGAGAAAGAGAGAAAGGGAGGGAGAGAAAGAGAAAGGGAGAGAGAGAGAAATAGGGAGAGAAAGAGAGGGAGAGAGAGAGAAAGAAAGAAAGAAAGAAAGAAAGAAAGAAAGGGAGAAAGAGAAGGAGAGAGAAAGAGAGAGAGAGAAAGAGGAGAGAGGAGAGAAAAAGAAAGAGGAGAGAGAGAGAAACAGAGAGAGGGGGAGAGAGAGACAGAAAGAGGGAGAGAGAGAAAGAGACAGATAGAGAGAGAGAGGGGGAGAGAGAGAGAAAGAGAGAGGTTGGGAGAGAAAGAGAGAGAGAGAGGGAGAGAGAGAGTGAGAGAGAGAGAAAGGAAGAGAAAGAGAAAGAAAGAGAGAAAGGGAGGGAGAGAAAGAGAAAGGGAGAAAGAAAAAAAAAATAGAGGGAGAAAGAAAGGGAGAGAGAGAGAAAGAGAGGGAGGGAGAGAAATGGAGAGAGAGGGAGGGAGAGAGGGAGAGAGAAAGAGAGGCAGAAAGGGAGAGAGAGAAGGAGAGAGAAAGAGATAGAGAGAGAGAGAGAGAGAGAGAGAGGAGAGAGAAAAAGAAAGAGGAGAGAGAGAGAAACAGAGAGAGGGGGAGAGATAGAGAAAGAGAGAGAGAAAGGGAGAGAGAAAGAAAGAAAGAGGGAGAGAGAGAAAGAGACAGATGAGAGAGAGCGGGGGGAGAGAACGAGACAGGGAGAGAGAGAGAAAGGGAGAGGGTGGGAGAGAAAGAGAGAGAGAGGAGAGAGAGGGAGAGAGAGAGTGAGAGAGAGAGAAAGGGAGAGAAAGAGAGAAAAAGAGAAAGGGAGGGAGAGAAAGAGAAAGGGAGAGAGAGAAAGGGAGAGAGAGAGAGAGAGAGGGAGAGAAAGGGAGGAGAGAAAGATAATGGGAGAGAGAAAGGGAGAGAGAAAGAGAAAGAGAGGGAGAGAAAGAGAGAGAAAGAGAGAAAGGGAGAGAGATAGAGAAAGAGAGAGAGAGGGAGAGAAAGAGAGGAAGAGAGGAAGGGAGGGAGAGAAGGGGAGAGAGAGAGAGAGAGAGAGAAAGGGAGGAGAGAAAGATAATGGGAGAGAGAGAAAGGGAGAGAGAAAGAGAAAGAGAGGGAGAGAAAGAGAGAGAAAGAGAGAAA